>JAQIXI010002378.1:0-10484 GCA_034700165.1 Galumnidae sp. Gr-Ori-00277
AAATTCATTTTTTGTCAATAATTCTAAGTTTTAAGCATTAATTCATATAAATTATGTTAAATGCAGTTGTATTACATGCATTTATGAAGAAAAACACCTAAAAAACTACCTAGGAGTTAATTTATAGCCATTTTTACGATTTTAAATATACCCCCCCTATACCCCTCCCCTGTAAAAAATTTTTGGGGATACCCCCCATGTCTTTTCAAAAATTTTTGAACCGTACCCCCCCTGTCATCGAGGACCCAGAGCATCCCTGTTTCAAACATTAATTTATATAATTTTAAAACTGTATTTTTTATTTTAAATACAAATATACTTAACTATTTTAGGAGTCTTACATATTTGGACAAATTTCACGAGCAAATTTAAATTATTAATTTATAAATTTTTATTATTTAATTTATACATATCAACAGTTTACATTTTTTTCACTTTTAAAATATTAATTATGAAAAGTTTAAATTGCAAATAAATTGTACAAGTGCCAAATTTAATTTAACCATAAAATAATTTTGAAAAACAAAAAAATACATATTCCTACTCAATTTTTATCTAGTTTATAGAAACATTTAAAGTATACAAACATATTTCGAAACATAAAAAATGTAAGACTTTTGAAAAAAAACTTAATTATTTGAAAATTATACAAGCTATTTTTAAAAAATTTATCTTTCATAAAATCTGGACAAGACCATATTTAAGGCTTAAAAAATAATTTAATGCCTTTAAATATAACAGGATGTATGAGATAAAGCTAACGTCATTCAATAAACGTTTCGACTGTGTCTTGGCCAATTCATATAGAATTAAATTCTGATAAAATATAAAAATGATAAAAAATCCTTATATAAAAAAATAAAATTTTATTGCAATTTTTTATGGCTCAAAGTTGGATTTGATTTGATTACTGAAACATTTGTTTTATGTTTTGCACTTTCTTTATGTTTATTGTTTGCAGACAAATCTTTCAATTTGATTGTAATTTCACTCTTGAAAACATTACAAACAGCCGTAAATTCGTCTTTTTTTTTTTGCTAACCATTCCTTATAATCACAAATATTTAGGCAATCATCATAAAAATGTGATAAATTCTTCATATTCTTCGGCGGAGAAACTGTTTTTGAGGAAATTTTTTAAAACAATAAAAGTATGATTTATGACTAAAAACGTTATTTAATTGTTTGTAGTTAAAAGCTTTTATAGTTTTTAAAAATTTTCTACAAATTATTATATAAAATTGAATCAATATTATCAGTGATGACCATCAGGGGGTATAGCTCAAATACCCCCCACCCCCCAGAGCATCTGCGAAAAAATAAAGAGAAAAAGTACATAAAAAAAGGAAAAATAGAGTAAAAGAGCTGTAATTAATAAGTAAAATAGCAGAAAACATAACTAAAATGCATAAAAACACTATATTTACAGAATTAAACGCTTGGTAGTTGTGGTGATAAATTATTAATAAAATGAGTAAATTTTACCCAAAACACAACTAAGATTTAAACACAAAAGGTGTTTTTTTAGCAGACAGTTTCGGTAAATTCGGTTACCTTTTTCAATGCTAATCACTAAATGGAATATCATTTTTTGATTCACAAACTAATGACTGGTCGTCTAAAGAAGCTATCACATCCTGTTGGGATAGCTCTACAATAAACTTAATTTTTAATTTATATAAACAAATTTTTGAAATATAAGAATTGTTTAAAACTTTCGACTCATGGATATCATGTTCTCAACCCAACGACAAGTCATTAGTCCATTTATAACAAAAAACACCTTAAAAGTTATTTACATGGTGTTTTAGAGCCATTTTAAAAATAATTACCTCTTATACCCCCCTGTCTCAAGAAAAGTCACCAAAAAAGGCTATACCCCCCTGTCAAGTGGTCCGTGGCCATCACTGAATATTTTCAGAAATAAGAATTTAAATTTTTATTACAGTTTTTGTTATAATATTTATTTTGTTTATATAATAATATGTTCCATTATTTAATTTAAAAAGGGGGATATGACTACTCCTCCCGAATGGAGGAGGTCTGGCAACCCTACTCAAAACTGTTGTCCTGGCTATTTAAGTGATCACTGTTAACGCCTGATCTCGACTGAAGTGAATTGTTGTTGTGGTGAGCCTTTTATAGTGAGTTTGGACTCAATGTTAAGGTCAATATGGAGTGATGTGTGGCTCAGGTGTGGAATAAACTAGAGTTGAGTTATATGTGAACCAGAGTTGGAGACAGTAAGACAGTCAGTCAAAGGACTGTCTAAATTTATGTAATTATTTTGATATTTTGAACTTTAAAAAGTTTTGAGACTTAAATTTTAAATTTTATTTCTTTTATTTGTGATACTTTTTATAAGAAATATTTGGCAAAAATAGATAAACGAATAAAAATAGAAATTAAAATAATATTTAAGAACTTTTATCAAGGCAATATCATAAAATTGATAAATTAATCATTTATAGATTAAAAAGAACTAACAAATCCTAATCAGACTTTGTTTTTAATTAGATAGTTTAAGAATAGTTTTTTTATTTTTAATAAAATCATTTATATTATATTTTATTAAATAATTTAAAAATTGATCAAGATTATCACATGATTAACTAAAAATAGCTTGCTTAAAATAATAAAATTTTAATTATAAGAAATCCAATCAAAATAATCTTCCCAATGAAAATATTATGGCCATTTGGGAACTGTTAATAAATTATCTAGATAATTAAAATATAAATTCAATACAATTGTTGTGATTAAATAACATTTAAATTACTAATATTTTATAGAAAGGTTTTTATAATATCAGGAATATTATTCCAATTTTTAATTACTCTGGTAGAAAGATTGGCCTAATTAAGATTAATTGATTAATTTTGTTTAAAAACTTATAATAATATTAGTTTATCCCTAGTCGTATATTAAGGAATCGATTTTATCTCTACATAATTAATAATAAAATAAAAAACCAATTAATTAATATTTTTTCAAAACTAATTCATTGAATCGAAATTTATTTTTTGGAATAAATGTTGAGTCGAAAAATCAATTTTTAATTCAAATTGTTTTTGAAAGACAGTCCTCCGGAAATTTCAATTAATAACAAAAAATATTAATTTTTATTAAATAATGAAAGTAATGGGAAATGTTTAAATTTTATTAATAATTAATATAAGATATTTATAATATTTTAAAATAATTATTTTTTAATTATTCAAAAACTGTAACAAAATCTTTATAATTATTAAAAATTATACTAAAAACTTTCATTAGAGTAAATTGGTCTACTAGGGGGGGCTAGTTTTATAATAATTTTATTTATAAAATCTATTGATAAATTGATAATTAGTTTAATAGTCATATTTTAATGTTATGTCAACTTTTATGTTGAGCACATATGATGCTCTAGTTTCATTTTCTCTTTATATATATCAACAAAATTCTTGCATATTAATATTCAGCATGTATAACTTAATAAATATGCAAATTTTTATTAAAATCCAACAACAAAGTTGAACTCTTTCTTAAGCTCTCTGTTATTTCTTTGTTAACTTAAAAAAATATATACCATTTTTAGGTTTATTTTAATATTTTATCCGATTTAAATAATCTATGTGTCATACTAAACCTCATCCGTTCCTCTTTCAGAATCATATAAAATATTTTAAAATAATTTTTTTTAAATTACTCAAAAACTGTAACAAAATCTTTATAATTATTAAAAATTATACTAAAAACTTTCATTTCACTAATTTTTTCATTGAAATTGAAAGAATTTTAAAATTATTTTTATAAAAAATTTATTTTTAAAATCTATTATTAAATTGATTTATTTAGTTTAATAGTTATTTTATTATTAAATTTATTTCTTTGTTAACCAAAAAAATATTTACCATTTTTAGGTTTAATTTGATATTTTAATATAATTTAAGTCAAAATATTTAAAAAATTCTAATTAATAAAAAATAATTTTAAAATTAAAATATAATTTATTAATAGTTATTGTTGCTTAAAATATTTAAGTTTTTAATTTATATTTTAGTTCTATATTTTAATGAAAACACTAAACCGGAGAAAAACATGAAGTTTTAAGATATATTTAGATATTTTCCAATAATTATTTAATTTTATTTTTGGAATTAACATTCAATATATAATTAAAATCATAGAATAAAATTTAATTTTACTACTATTTGGCGCTCTATTTAGCCAGACCTTCGGTGTTAGTGAAATGGTCAAGTTAAACCGAATTCTGTTCATATCGAAAATAGTTTGCTCAACATTAAGTCTCCAATAGAAACTATTGGTGATTTAAAATGATATGATTAAACCGAAATCTGGTTAATTGAAACCAGCTAAACCGAGTAACAACTCGGTTTGAAATTTCAGTGAAAATAGTATACAATTCTTGAAACATATTTTAAAATAATATTTTGTTATATTTAAAAATTATAAGAATAAAATTAATTTAAATCAAACAATACCTTAAAACTGTAAATAAATATTTATTATTTTTAAAATCTTATTCAAAATATTTTCATTTAAAATTATTGGGAATTTTGCTAGAATGCATTTGAAATTGTTTTATCTTAAAAAGCTATAATTAAATCGTTAGTAATTTTGAATTTATTTCTCATTCTAAAAATAACATAACATTGATAAACTTGTTTTAATAATTAAAATTATATTACCGTTTTTTTATCATTTCTAATACAATTGACATCGAAATAATTATGGAGAAATAAAATATGTATAAAAATTTGTATATAACTCTAAGGTCCAATTTACTTAAATGAAAGTTTTTATTATAATTTTTAATAATTATAAAAATTTTGTTACAGTTTTTACAAAACTAAAAAAAATAATTTAAAAATATTATAGATATCTATTATTAATTATTATAAAAAAATTAAAACATTTCCCATAACTTTCATTATTTAATAAAAATCAATATTTTCTTTCATTAATTGAATTATTAAAAAATATATGATATAAAAACTGTAATTTGATTTCATTTATTTAATAAGATTTATGAAGGTTATGTGATTTTATAAAATGGGAGTATAAAATCTCAGATTAATTATTTATTTTTATAATTATTTTTACAAATTTTGAAAAAGGTTTGAGAATTTACTTTTAGAATTTAATTCTTTTATTAATAATACTATCTATAGGAAATAAATTTATGAACTTCTACTTTTTTATAAAATATATTATATAATAATTTTGACTAAATTGAAATAAAATATTACTTTAAAAATAAATTTATCAAAATTAATTATAAGGATAATAAAAAAACAAAAGCTTACAAATGAGGATTGGCTTATATTATATAACTTATAGAGTAAGGAATGGAAACCAACATTAAAACATAGAAAATAATTTATTTTATTATTGAGATTTTGGTAGTTGTGTTGAAACATAATTTTAAAAAATACTGGAAGACGTACTTACAATTACACAACTATTAATGACTGATAAAAATTAAAAATAGAATATTCTATTAAATAATAATAGCTTTAAAAATAAAACTCGGCTTGTTTGGGGGGGCCAATTTTATTAAATGAGAATATTGACATAATTTTTAAAATTTTTAAAGATTTTTAAAGATTTTCTTACAGTTTTTAAATACAAACCCTTTCCTTAAAGTAAAACTCGAGGGATGGCATCTTTTTGGGTCAAAGTCTGTATTTTATAAATAACCAATAAATCAATTCAAAAAGAAATAATCTATTGTTAATATTTATTAATTAAAATCAATATTTGTTAAAAATTTAAATATTTTTAATAATAATAAGTATTAATAAATTAGATTTATATTTTAGAATTTAATTTATTTTTAATTAAAATTTTTTAAAATGTATTAAAATATAAAATTAAGCATAAAAATAGTAAATATTTTTTTAAGTTTAAAAGATATTTAATAATAAAATAAATATTTATTATAGTTAGTTACTATCAATTTAGTCATAACTTTCACAAAAATTATTGAATGTGCTTAGCACTCTACCATTTTAATTAAATGAAATTTGTTGGTTGTGGAAGTGTAAGACTTGATAAAGACATCGTAAGTATTAATTGTCTTTTCGAAAACCATTTCGGGGAGCGAATCCTGAGAAATATCTGAAAGTTTCACCAATATCTCCTCGATAGGCTTCACAGGAGTTATGGTTGTCGTCGCAGTTTCCTTGGCTGTTAGGCTATAAGGTGTCTTAATAGTTACTTTGTTAATCAAATCGATAATTGGTATGGCTTCGATCGTTTGAGTTGAAGGCGTTATTAATGGTTTTGGAGTGTCGCGGAACTACATCCAGGGACTACAATCGACGGACACGATAACATCATCGATAATAACCCGTTGAATTTTTTCGTCTGGTGTGGAAGAATTATCGTCAAGCTTTTTGTTACGGTCCCGCAGTCAGTTTATCGTCAACCATTTGACCGAAAATGCGAGAGAAATACTCGTCAAAAGTGGGTCCGCAATCTTGAGCAGAGATGGAGACTTAATGAGAAATGGCTTAGGAATAAAATGAAAGCAAAAGAATTAAACTTAAAAGCGTTGTTTGTACCGAAAAATCCTGAAAATTACCATCAAATCAGTCTACCAGGTCAATCAGCCATCCATTTACGTTCTCAAAGTCTGAATACGACACTTGATCGTCAATCGGTACATAACCGTCACTGTCGAGACAATTATAAACAATTAGCACAAAAGCACAAAAAGCAAGCCGCTTCCGCAGTTTACTCTAGACTTCAATGAGAGGAGCCCAAATCCTGACAAGCTGGGCCCTTCGACCATGTTCAGGTTCCATTAGAAATTCCATGTCACAACTGAAGAATGCCAATTGTTGAAGTGACGGACCAACGGAGGCTTTATAAACGAGCGGATCCCACCGCTGCCAACAGATGTAGCGTTTAGAGGGTTCAGCGAGTCTCCAGAACACCTGCCAGAGGCACACATACCCAACATGGTGCCCGTCAGTAGCGTTGCCTATGCGGAAGGCTGGGCGTCAGCGATGTATGGTTTAGCAGGGGCCGACGGTCCGAGCGGTGACCGCCGGCCTACCAAAGAACTTATTTTTAAGACTTTTTATTAGAGTTGATTCAGAGAAGTATAAGTCTTCCTATTACAATAATTTAATTTTATTAAATTTAATTCCATTCATAATTTGAAAAATTGGTAAGTAATAAAAAGTAATATTGTCAAACATTTGCTAAACTTTTTAAATGTTTAATTTTACTTTTGTGAATAATAAAAATTACAGTTTTATTTAATTATATGATAAATAAAAGTTAAGTGAATATTTAAATTTATTTAATCATTTAATGAATTTAATATATATAAATTTATATATCAATTTCAATATTAGTTTGGGGTGTATTTCAGTTGTAGAGCTTTTAAATCCAAAATGATGTTCATGGATGGGGTCACAGTTTTAGGGGCAATTATTCTTATAAATAATTATTTTTTAATAAAGTTTATAACAAAAGATATAACAAAACACTTTTTAAAGGAATACAAAATTTTTGTTGATTATTTGACAATTTTGTTAATGATTAAATAATGTTTAGAGAATAGAAAAAGTCTCTCATTTCATAAAAGCAGTTATTCTTATGAATATAAAAAGTAATATAATAAC
The DNA here is from genome assembly GCA_034700165.1 of Galumnidae sp. Gr-Ori-00277. Classification (NCBI taxonomy): domain Eukaryota; kingdom Metazoa; phylum Arthropoda; class Arachnida; order Sarcoptiformes; family Galumnidae; species Galumnidae sp. Gr-Ori-00277. Next base: position 7,644 of record JAQIXI010002378.1, read on the forward strand.
TGTAATAAAATACTGTAAATGTTTTCAAAAGTTTTTAAAATCTTGTTTTGAATTAATGTTTAAATATAGAGAATATTATTTAACATATTAAAATATTATAATAAATAATAATAATAGTTATTAAAAAGGATGGCGAGAGGGGGTATTTCGCCATTCCTGATCATACCCGTGAATTATCAAAGTATAAAATCAATAATTCCATTCATGTTTTTAAAAGAGGAACACAATTTGTATCAAAGTTTTATAGAATTCAAAATAAACAAGATTAATTTTTGAAAAGTATTAGTTCAAAGAAATTCAATAAACATTATTAAAAAAAATTTAAGTGATTAAGTTTAAAACGTTTAATTTTATGAATAAAATAATGAAACAAAGAATTAATGTTCAAATATATTAAACCCATTTTATTTATAAAATATAGAGAAATTCACATCAATTTTATTTACTTAATGTCAATAAGTTATTATCAAGATCATATTAAATTGTATTACACTTTTCAAGAATAAAATAAATTTTAAAATATTTTTTATTTGTGAGTTTTATTTCATTAAAAACAAATACTTATGTCATACTTGTCATCTCCTTCCTCTTAATTTTCACTAATATTACCCTGGTTAATTGATGCCTAAACAATTTTTTGTAAAATAGATGTTAATATAATTAAAATATAAAACGATTTCTAAATAATTGGTTTTTATTTCAATATTGAATACAAAACCAATAAATGGGAAAAATAATTATTAACGATATTTATGAATGTTTGGGTTTAATGAAAATGAATATAATTGAACATGGTAATTGAGAAATACTTAGAGCTTATAACAAAATATATTATAAATATTTGGTTTAATTCTCAATGAATGCCTTTTTAAAAATAGAATATTAAAAATAATTAAATAATAAAATTTAAGGCTGCAGTTTAGTATATTGCCCACGCAGGAAGAGGGCGTGTCATATATCGTTGTAAAGCTTATGATATGAGGATTCTATATTTGAAATATAAAGTGTCGGAAATGAAGTTGAAAATATTTTTAATAAACCTAACCTAATATAACCTAACTTTGCCTAAACTTAACTTAACCTAACTTAAACTAACCTAGTTTAACCTAAACTAAACGAATTTAAACTATATTCACTTCTAATCAGAAATAAGATTCAGTTTTAAACCAATTGTTAACAAGGCTTTAATATGTATAATGTAATATTGGTTATAATAAAAATTACAGTTTTTTAAAACAGTATAATAAAGGGTAAAGGATTTATTCTATGAATAAGTCAGGGATACTCACAGGGGGCATAGGCCAAATACCCTTCTGTTTCGAAAAGTCGGATACTTCTTCCCCCCCAAAGGAGAAGAGAAAAATCGAAGAAAAATTAGCGAAAAAATGAAATAAATCAACGAAAAATGAGAAAAAGAGCTGTAAATAATAATAAAAATAGCAGAAAACATAATAGAAATGCATAATAGCTTCAAAATTACAGATTTTAGATGAAATTTTTTTTTGAAATTTTTTTTGGAAAAATTAATATTTTGTCAATAATTCTTACTTTTTAACTTTGATTCATACAAAATATGTTAAATACAGTTGCATTACATGCATTTATGATGAAAAACACCTAAAAAACCACCTAAGAGTGAATTTAGAGCGATTTTTGTGATTTTGAAATAATCCCTTTTACAAAAATGTAAAAATTTTTAGGGATACCCCCATGTTTTTTCGAAAAAATTTTAACCATACCCCACCCTTTCATTGAGGACACAGAGCATCCCTGGAATAAGTGGGTGTATGGGTGGATGAAAAACAAATACATATACTACATTTTACTCTGTAAATGTAGTGAAAAACAAATAAATGTCAACAAAATAATTATTGGTGATATTTACTAATATTTGGATTTAATGCAAATGAATATAAATGAACATAGCAATTTAGAAATACTTACTTTTTAACATAATATATAAATCACTGATGGCCAAGAACTAATTAACAGGGGTAGTATAGAGGGTTATTTTAAAATTTCTATAAAACACTTATTAGGTCATTTTTAAGGTGTTTTTTGATATAAAGGCATAGATTAATATACAGGGTCAGCCAGAAAGTCGGTGCACAATATTGTAAGGTAAGCAAACTTGGCGTTGCCCTCGGGATTACCCGGAAAAAATTAAATTGAGTTTGTTTATGTTTGAAAAGATAAATAAATATTTATAAAATTAAAATAAATTTATAATTATTCTTTGATAATTTGTTGATTAAAACTTATTTTTTGGCAATATTTAATTTTTCTGGGTAATCCCGAGGGCTACCCCAAGTTCCCTTACCTTACAATATTGTGCACCGACTTTATGGCTGACCCGGTATTATTTAACATATTTAATCATAATTAAGTCTAAAAACAAACAATTTTCACCAAAAACTTATATTATATTTATTTGAATAGCTTAAAAATTGATCAAGAAAATCACATTGATTAACTAAAAAACTTTATTCGTTTAAATGTTTAAAATATGCACTTGAAAATATGAGCAAGTAGAACTATAGCCAGTAATAATATTAAAATTCTGAAATAGAATTTTGTGAAAACTGTTTACACATTAAAGACATTAATGACATCCATTGGTACCTTTTCTTTATGATAGAGAATTGATCTGATAAAACGTATAGGAAAGGTGAATACTTAGAAGCACGCCTTGGTTATAAAGAAATTAATATAAAGATAAGCTTGGTATCATTTGAAAGCTTATATCAAGCATATTCTAAATCTAAAATTTAAGCTGCCAAAAATTAATAATAGAATATTCTATTAAATAATAATAATAAGTTTTAAAGATAAAATTATTAT
>JAQIXI010002379.1:0-10483 GCA_034700165.1 Galumnidae sp. Gr-Ori-00277
GTGACGTAATAGTGGTCCCAAAAAGGACAAACAAGACATACAAAGTAAGCCCAAGCACAGGACAGGCGCCGGGTTAAAGTAAAACCCTCTGACCGTTCAGTACTACACCTGCACTACTATTTTTGCAAAAATAGCTTTCACTGATTGAGAGGGCTGTACGGACAGACGTATATCATCAGCAGAACGCACACCACATATAAGGAGAGTGAGTGCATCGAGTTTAAAGTCAAGGTAATTGTCCGATTAGGAAAGTATGTGGCACTGGATATGGCATAGAATCTAATTTAGATCATAATTATACTGCAGAGAGAAAACGGCAGAAATAGCTTTCAATTTAATGGCTCTGTTTTTCTACCATTTTATTTCATTTGGATTCCTTTTTTTATATAATAATTCATTCTGTGCTCTGCATTTCCCTTTTGGTATTGAGTGAAAATTCCCGTCTCTTATCAGAGAGAGAAACCGACAAATATTTTTTTCACAATTTTTGATACTTTGTTTCTAATGTATGGCTACTAAATAAGCGGTGAATTCCTGTCAAAAATAAGTGAAATATTTTTACTGATTATTTTAGAAGAGAAGTAAAAGAAGACATTTCACTCTTTCAAGTGTTGTATAGCTGGAAGTAATACCATTTTAGGGCCAAAAAATTTAATTTTCATACGATTCTGATTTCGCACACATTAATCATTAGCTGAGTTTAAGAGCTCTGAGTTAGAGAACAATTGCAATAAAAAGCATTTAATGATTGGATTATTCATTATTTTATTATACACTTTATTAACAGCAAAAACATAGTTATGTTAAAAAATGTACTTTTTTTTAAACTCCAAATTATTATTAGCCCTCGAGTTTTCTTTGAGATAAAGTACTCCAGAGAACAAACCCTTCAGTTTTTATTACTGTTCATCAAAATGCTTATGAAAATCAAAGACAATTCACATTTTTTTGGTCATTAATTTTTTTTTGTAGTTAAGAGAAGACATTAAAAGTTCAGAAACCGTACAGAAAATTATTGAACAAATGTTCACCAAATGAAAGTCTAATGAAAAATCATTGATCGAGGAATAAATGCAGAGCACATACATATCACTCCTCATGTAGAATATGTAAGGGGCAAAGAGGGAGTCCCACCAAGTGGCAAATGGATAGACACAGAGACAGATAGTTTAGTCAGAAAATCGTTTGAAAATGAAAAATGAGTTTAAATTAACGCTAAGAACGAAGAAAATGATAGAAAAGAAATTCATGAAAAGAAAACCTCAAGAAATTCATTCAACATATTTAACATTCATATCGCGATTCATAACAAACATCGACTCATTCGACGACAACCACTGCTATGAAGAGAAAGAGAAAGAGTCGACAAAAATAATATTAAAATATTTTTTTATATAAAAAATAAAAAAACAGATGCTTTGCATTCAACCGAATAAATTGTTTTTAGTCTCATATTTAAGGTTTAATTTATATGAATTCTACTCTACTGGATATGTCATCAGAGGACAGCCCCTGAAGGCTTAAGCCAGTGATAAAATAATAGTCGGCCGACACAACGACTAATTTATGAATATAATTAAATGCTATTCCCCGGGAATCACATACATTAGACTTAAGTATTATTAGTTAAAAATAATATATTTAAATGATGAGAGAGAGAGAGAGAGAGAGAGAGAGAGAGAGAGAGAGAGAGAGCTGAAGACAAAAGGCTGCGATTTGTTGATAAGTTTGTTGAAGTGGTTATTGTGAGCACTCAGTCCTGAGATAAAGGAGCAAAAAATGCAAATCAGTGTCGAAGTCATATATTCTACAAAATATATTTGATTTAAGATAAGACAAAACTGTTATTGTTGTGTCCGTAAGGTTTAGAGATTTTTAGTAATCAGTTTGTTTTTATGTCCTGTTCTCTGACTGCAATGTCTATCGTTACTGTCAAACACTGGAAGAGTCCCAGAAATTGTTGGCCAAATGAAAAAAAATAAAGAAAACTATAGAGAAATAGTAATAATAAGAGGGAAAGAGAGAGAACGAGAGAGAAAGAGAGTAAAATCTACAACGAAATCAGTTTCAGACGATTTGACATAAAAACTATACGACACGAAACACAACATAACTCTTATGGTATGGAAACGGTTTTACAGCGAATCGTAAAATTAAGTTTTGCTCATAAAAACCAGGAGATAGTGAACCAAATTTTAATAATAGCTGTAATAAAATTTATTAGATCCTTTTCGTAAAGGCACTGGACATAACCAAGCACAACATAAACAGCACAGGTAGTAGTAGTCAATCCAATATCAGACAAATATTAGACAAAACAAGTTATAATTTTAGGCAATAAAGATATGACTCCTAAATGTTATTCTACTGAAGTTTTGGTTTACATTATAATTAGGAAATAATATTGAGATTTGCATTTCTATTGCTTGCTAGACAACATGTTATCAAGCAGAAACCATTTTTATTATCATTTATTGGCAATAAATAATTCATTCAAACGATTAGTTTTCATTGACTGACTCTCAAAAGTGTACTTAAATTCATAATAATTCTAACGATAAGAATAGAGTATTGTTTGTGTTGTTGTCATTCATTGTAACCTATTCCTAGATCATTACGAACAAGATATTTTAAAAGAATAAACTCCTCTTTTTAATTAAGTTTTTATAATAGTTTTTTTTGTTATTTAAAAGCATAAAATGCGTTAAAGGAATACAAAAAACTAATGGAAAAACAGACAAAATATACGAACAATAGGAAGGAATATAAGGAACTCATATTCAATGGAATGAATGTATAAAAGGCTTGACTTTTCCTATTCTTAAATGTCTGAAATGTAGATAAAACTGTTGACAGAATTACTGCCAGAGATAAACAATATATACAAAAGACAAGACATCAGCGCTTTTAATAAATAATATCAGCACTTGTTGTGAGAAAGAGAGTACAGAAGTGTATAAAATAGTCTATAAGTGTGTTAAGGAGAGGGAGTTAGAGAGAGTTGATTAGTTCGAGTTAAGAGAGTCAGAGAATTAGTGTTGTTTATCATAAAAGACAGAAAACATTTATATCTGGCTTACAATAGGTATGTCTTTGCAAAAGACATAGAGTTTGTCTCTTTAGGAGAGCCATATCTTTGACTATTTGCTTCATTTAGAGACTAAATGTATTATTAGTATCACTACCTTTTGGGACTTCTAATGGCAAAGTGTATCATATTATCTGCACAACACATATAATGGTAAAAACATGCAATAGACTGTCCTCTAGTATATGATCATATGTGTATCTCACCAGTGTACTCTACTCTCCTGTTCTATACTATATTGAGTAACTAATTAGGTTTTTCTTCTATCCATAAGAAACATGATATTACATAAGGAGTATAATCTGATTCGTTTCACTGCACTCTTACCCAAAACTAAAGGTTTTATATGTTTTCAAATCTATTCGTGAATTCTGTGTTTTGGCCACAAAATTCATCATTATTTTAATGAAATGCCTTTTTTGTGGGATAATGATCTATGTTCTTTTTTTGTTATCTTGCTCATTTACTGATGGAAAAACTGATAGGATTTAATAAATATTATTATTATGTTTGAAATCAAATCATTTAATGTACGAAACGATGAAATATTTCTTAACTAATTCTGAGTGGAATTTAATAAATAATTTTTCAATTTTAATGACTTTTGATTTGATGTTTTGGGTTCTAATATTAAGAGGAAATACCTCTAAAACGCTTTTTTAATATGAATTTATTTGAATTAAAGTTTTTTTTTCGGGCAAAAAATATTAAATAATTCTGTTCTGGTAATAGTTATGACAGTCTCAGACATAGGCCTCTCATAGAGAATATTCTTTACGATCAATAAATTATTTGCTAGAACATATAGAAAATTATTCATTATTTGGGATTATTAAGTGTTATTTATTTGAAATGTCAACTGGAAATTCATAAAAAGTAGTTTCTGCTCGTTTAAAATACCAGTTATTTTGAGGGCAAGAAATGTTAATTTATATTTCAAACAGAAATGAATTTCTTATATTTCTTTAACTCTGAGAACATATTTCTAGAAATTGAAGAAAATTAAAAACAAAATATTGGGTAAAAAAATTTGCAAAATTTCTTTTCGCTGCAAAACTTCTTTAATAAATCAATTGATAAATATATTCATTGAAATGTGTTCTGAACTCAAATCTAATGTATCGAAAACTTCGGAATTTCGGGGAGAGAGAGAGAGAGAGAGAGAGGGTGAGAGAGAGAGAGAGAGAGAGAGAGAGAGAGAGGGGGGGAGAGAGAGAGAGAGAGAGAGAGAGAGAGAGAGAGAGCACACTTATGAGAAATGTCAGTATAAAAAACTAAAGAGAAAAATGGATGAAAAAATAAATTTAATAAATAAGTCATAACTTCTAAAGAGTTTTGGAGATTAGATTCGATAAAAATGGTTAAGTTATTAACCATAAGTTGAAAGAGTAATACGAAAAAAGAAAAATGAAAGGAATTCTCATCCAAACATTTGGACGGTTTTTGGTTGTATGTGTGTATTGGAGTGTGTGTTAGGCCAAAGATGACAAGTCATTAGAGCAAACAGAGCACGTAATGTCCAAATCATATTAGACAACGTGTGCCGAAAGTCTAACATTTTTCAGACCCAAAGAAAAAAATAGTGAAAAAAGTATTTCTCTTTTCATTTGTATTTTTCTTGTATTAGTGTTCGGCTCACGTACTGATTGACGGCTCCACTCATTGCTATTTCCGGTCAATGCTATTAAAATTAAAGGTAGTGTTTTCGTTCAGATGTCATTTGCAAGGGGCAAACGGGGCAAAATTGGGTAATTGGCTTCTAAGCCCTGATTGGTTAAGAAAACACACACAGCAGAGGACATACATAGAAAGAGATTCCATTATACTTATGTGATCTCTATTTTGAATAGACGTTCAAAGAAATGGATTGATCTCTAGTTTTGTGACCAACTTTTCTCTCTATTCGTTTGAATAATAAAAACCTTTCTCTGTATTGAATCCCGAAACTGATCTGAAACACTCTATGAGTGTGTGTGTGTGCTCTGGAGAGCCCCCGGATTAAAGTCAATTTCATTGCTCAGTGGCTGAGATGAAGCCTCAAAATCCCTCAGCTTTGGTAACGATAGCAGTACTTCTCTTTTATGCTTCACTGAACGGCCGTAAGAAAAATATTTGCTTTAAGTTTTTGCTCGCATTTTGGATATAAAATCAGACATAAGAAAAGCAGAGAACAGAATAAGAGGAGAAATATAAAGAAAAAGATCCGAAACGGATAGAGAATCAGTTAAGAGTATCAGAGGTTTACAATTGTGTTGGACTTCAAAATTGAATCGCATTGAGAACTGGAATATTTTTGACGGGTGAGCCTACTCTCACTCATACAACAAAGATTTGGCCACTTTTGTGAAGTTTGTCAGTGAAAGGCAACACAAACACAGAGACCTCCAAAAAAATCAGATAATTTTGAAACTCTGGCGGAACCAAAAGCTGGAAATGGGTCTACAATTAGACTAATATATACTCAACAATAGACTGATGTCTGATCCATGAGAGAGAACTGAATGAAGTGAATGCTTTTCAATTTATTTCTCAGTGATCGAGCAAAAAGAAAATAAACTAAACTTGAATAATATGGTTCACATTCGCATTCAATTGTGTCGGAATCGCAAAAAAAGGAGAGAAAAATAATTTTAAAGACATTTATATCTTATGGAAAGACAGGCAGACAGACAGACAATAGCTCCGGTATTAGTAGGAGTAGTGTTCGAGCAGAGCCACAGACACGACAAGCATTAGACGACCTGTTCTTCGGTCTGAAGAGCTTTTCTCAGAAGAACACACAAAATGTTTTTCTCAAATTAAAATGTATTCCCATTTGATATAAACAAATAGAGAGAAAAAACATAAGAATAGGAAACAAAAAAAAGTAAAATAAGAAACAAAACTAAACGCAAAACACGAGTAATAATAAAATAGAAAACATGAAACAAATAGTAATAATAATAACAATAAGAGTAAAAAGGTTTTTATGCAATTTTTCGTCCACCAATACATTAGATTAGATATTTTCGGATCAATAAAAGGCCAGGAATTGAGGCAAAAATATTTTCATATAATGAATGGGAAAAACAAAATACATGTTTTCATAACAAACATATACTCTGTATATGAAAAACAAGAGATAAAAGAAATTCACTAAAAGAGAGGCAAATAGAATAAAATCTGGAAATATATAAATAATTTAATGATGTTTTAAATGCCAATCAATAATCAGGGAATACCCTATTCTCACATATAATAGTTGTCATATGAAATAGTTTTAGGAAAAATGCGTTTCTCTTTAGGCATCAATTTTTTTTGAAACTTCACTCAAATATATGTGTTTTGCCGACTCTTTTCCTTAAACGCCTTACAAATCAAAGTCAAGAACTCCACACAAGACTGAGAGAGAAAAAAGAGGCCTTTAAGACATTTTTCCGAGAGTACAGGACTCCAATTTGAAGGATATTTTGCTGTCCAGAAGTCTAAGAAGAAGAATAAAGAAGAAGAAAAGCGATATCTGTTTCTCAAAAGGAAAGAATTAAGAAAAAAATCAGTTAAATAAGAAAATTCAAGACTTGATTAAATAAATTTCTTTTTTGACGTTTTATTTCATTATATCTTTTTAATAGACAACGAGTGAAGCGCACACACTATCAGAGGGTTAGCCCGACCTCTCCTTTAAAAAAGCGATTTCTTTAGTTTTAGACTAACGTTTAGGCACAGATAGCACTGGAAGAAGAAGAAGAAGAAGAGAAGGCTATCCACTAATATCTCATGTTATGCAAAAAGTCGTGATTGAAATTAATTTTCAACGAAAAAAAATACTCACAAATAGTTTTTAGCGAAAAACCAGTCGAACGAAGAGATGAGAAAAAAATATTTATTAATTGAGTAGAAAATAAATAATAATTTCGTTGCGCACACACACATACACACACACCACCACCAGTGCGGAGGTTAAGAATACAGGAATCCCACGAAACAAAATTATTTTCAATATATCTGTTGCGTGCGGTTTATGTCCGCAAAGAGCCAAATGTCCGCTCAAATACACAAAAAAACTATTTGTAAGAATACTTTTGAAAATTTTTAATAATTAGTTTGAAAATGAGTCCAAAAAACACTCTTTTGACTAAAAAATGTGAGGAATGTCTGCGTTGGAAATGATCTTGCATAAATATGTAGGCTTTAAGAAAGTAATTTTTCAATTATCCAAATATTAGGCAAAGAATAAATTGCGTTCAAAACAGAAAACAAAAAAAAAGTTAACATAAATTTAAGTTCAAAACTAATGCAATAATTTTTCAAATAAACTATTATTTGCTTCACTTTAACCGATATTTGAAGAATGAAAAATTGAGTCCAAATTTTTCAAGACTTCAATAATATTTTCTCCAAAACTGATCGTATCGTATGGTTTAGGTCTACCACTAAAAGTAATAACTTTTTTCAGTCAAAACCTGAAAAGTATTTTTTCGATAGCGCACAACCATTATATTGTGTGTGCGATGGCGACGGTTATGTGTATGTGTCGCTCTTAAATACTATTGGAAAAACATAAGAAAAGTGAGTGTTTTTGGTCCTCTCCATAGCCAAAGGCCAACATAACAATAGAAGACTTCTCTACTGAAATAAGTCGATAAAGAATGAAACGAATGTGTGCTAAGAGTGAGAGGACTGACTGAACGCCACTAATCTATTGTCTAGTTTTAGGCGTATTATGTGTGCCATCAATTGTATACAATTTTCAAATGTATTTTAGATACGACCACTTGTATTAGAAGCCGATCACTCTTTCTCTTTACTCTTAACACTCTATCCTTATGTGTCAGTCCTTCTCTTATCATAAGTTTTGGTGAGAAAAAAATTTGGGCCAAAAACTGACCAAAAGAATACATTTCCAGTCCATCAAATCTGAATGCAATATGTAATACAAATGGCATATAAGGAGAGCACAGGCGCTAAATATTAGAGCTGAGGTATGAAATTTTTTCTTCACTTATTTTATTGAATGCTATTCTTAGTGCTGTTCTCTTCTGTTGTCGGTTTGGCGAAGCCATAGAACCAGAAATTTTTGAATACAAAAACTATAACTAAAAATATAAAAAGAAATTTTTCTTTTTCTCGATATCGACTAAGAATAGGATATGTTGTGAATAGAGGAACAGATCAATAGCACAGAATAACAGCGAAGAACAGGGCCTTCAATTTGGAGAGTATATAATATAATATGAATAATAAATCGAATGCTTTTCGTTATATTGTATCAAAAGTAAATGATATAAGGAATGGGATCCCAAACCTCCTGTTGTTAGGCTATTGACTACAAAATGCCTTCGCCGAAGGTTAAGGATGGCATCAGAAGGTGCTGTTCACCAGATAATAGACATCATATAAGGAGAAGAGCTGTGGCTCCAATTCAGACGCTTTTGTTGGCCAAACCTATTAGAGATCTGTGGGCTGCAGGTGTTGGAGGCACTGGTAATAGTGTTGGGCAGTTATTTGATTCATTGATATTAATAAATAGCGAAATGCGCCACAAATTTGCTTAAATGGATAGTAAGCACAGGATTGGGTCAATTTGGGCAGAGATACCATTCGTGTATATCTGTTTGCCTGTGCCCGGAGGACACTCTCCTCTTATCGATATTGAAAAAGAATAACTACTCAGAAAAGTAAGGGATGAATGCTTTTCCTTAACTAAGAAAGAGCCAACTCTCAAGTTTTAGCCCCAAAAAACTATAATTTTATATAAATTAATGGTTTTCTTTGGATATTAATTTAGAAATTAAATGAATAATAAAAATAATAATTTATTAAACCAGTGGTGGACTCAATTAAACTTTTGACATTTGCCTGGAGTCAAGTTTGAGAAATACGGCACAAAAAACAACAAAAGGAATCAATCGATTAAAATATTGAATAATTATTCAAATGTTTAGTTCCTCACAAAAAATTTGAAGAAAAATTGGTCTTAATTTTTGACAAAAATTTCTTTTGATAGCAGAGAGAGAAAAGAGAGGAGAGGGGAGAGAGAGAGAGAGAGAGAGAGAGAGAGAGAGAGAGAGAGAGAGAGAGAGAGAGAAGTGGTTGAATAGAAAAATGAGAAACAATTTGATAGAGAAAAACCAGTTTTTGTCGAACGACTGCTATCATAATAATCACGCAATGGATAACTTACACAAGAAGTTGAAGAATAATAAGAAGAAAATGTTAGACAAGAGATACGGTTTGGTTGATGTGTTGCCTCCAATCATGACATAATGCCAGGTATATATCCTTAATCATCATTACTATTATCATAACATAAGAGAACAGAGTTTTATTTAGTTGAGACCCGACTCATGAAAGTATTCTTTGAATAGAATTTAATATTATTTATATTATTCATAGTTTTTTCAGAATATATCAGAAGATATACTAAATTACTTAACGATCAGATGTGAGCCCAGAAATGAAGGAAAGACTACAAAAATGTAATAATCAAAACCATTAGAGACAGTATTGTGCGAACAAAAAGCGATGATCTGAAGAAAAAATCAGAGGAAAAGCATTTTTTGGGTCTAATGTTCAACAAACAGGTGTTTTCCTATTATATCAGAAGAGTGTTCTCGAGTATAACATTATGCAAACTGAGTGCTAGTGAACTAACACAGGCAATAACGCACAGCACAACTCGAAAGAAGAAGAGGTTTTATTGCCTAAACAATACCTGGAAATACTTCACTTATAATATCCAGAGTTCTTACACACCATTATATGTGTGACGACGAGAAGAGAATGTAATGTAATTTCTTAATAAATCTTTTGAGTACACAATTTCTTCTCGTCTTTTGTTAAGTTCAATGCCTTTAAGACTCGTTTTATTAAACTTTTTTATCACATTTTTTGTGCCGTCGATTCTCAGCAAAAATCTCGAGACTTTTTTTTCCAAATCTATGCACTATTTTTGTCGACTCTTGAAATATATATTGCATTTCATATTCAACTCCAACCGATAGTTATGTTGAGTGCAATGAAAATAGCGTTTCTCTTCGCTCAACCTTTTCGACAATATATTCGTAAGACATGACAACAACTATTTATTGTAATCTCTTTTCATTCGTTGAGAAAAATAAAATCATTTCCATTGAAATCACTAATGAAATAGTAATTCATTTGCAGAAAAACGAATAATTTATGGCTCAACAGAATATTCGCAAAAAAACTTCAACTCAAATACCAATTATATTATACGAAAGGGTGGACTCATTAGTCGAATGGACCTCATGCTGGTCAGCACATATCCACACTCTCTTCCTATGTATTAAATTTATTTCGAGTGTATTTTTTCTGGATTTTAGAAATTTATTTCACAACTAATGAGAGTATGAGGAGAGGGAGAGGGAGGGAGGGAGGGAGGGAGGGAGAGAG
>JAQIXI010002380.1:0-10483 GCA_034700165.1 Galumnidae sp. Gr-Ori-00277
GGTGGGTGGGTTGGTGGGTGGGTGGGTGTAAAACGAAAATATATACTACACCTTATTACATAAATGTAGTGAAAAAAGCATTTATACAACTATACTATGCTATACTATATAGTAGTTTTATCTTATTATATAAACAAAGGATTGGAATAAAGACATACATTACAACTTTCTTTTTAAATGCAATAAAATTATATCTATAATTATTTATTATTTAATAATTATTATGAATTAGATTTAATTAATGACAGTTTAAATATAATTAAAATTTGACTAAACATATAAAGAGGGGAATATTTGGTCGAAAGACTATATTTTAATTAAAGGAATTTAAAGTAACAATAAATCAAAGTTTTTAAAATATAAAAATATTGAAACGATTCTAGTAATTGAAATAATTATATATCGATTCAATCATTTTTGAAGGTCTTTAAAGAAACTATAATTTTATCAAAATTCCAATTAATGTCTTAAATGAATATAACTTAAATCCTTTGACGTAATTACAGTAACTCTTCAATTATTTTAATAATAATTGAATTCTTATAATTATTTGTATCACTTATTAGAAAATAACTAAACTGTTAATTACTCGACTCTTTCCATTTGAAAAAATAATTAATATTCGGATCCGACAAAATTGTATTTTGAATCGAATTAACTAAATTATTAACTAAATTATTAACTAAATTATTAACTAAATTATTAACTAAATTGTTAACTAAATTGTTAAGGTCTGTAAACATTTTAATTTGTTTGATATTAATTACATTATAGAAGTAATAATTTTGAGCAAATCCCAAAATGAGTGCAAATATATTACTAAATAAAAGTGATTCTCAAATGAATTTAATTCAGTATTTCTTTGACTTAAAAAAATATTCTCAGAAAAATTGCATTAATTTGAAACTTATTGGAATTCAAAGCACTCATTAATTTAATGTTATATCCCTTATATTCGTATAAATATATAAATCAAATGAAATTAAAAATAACTTTTTTTTGAGTGAATTGAAAATTCTAATAAACTTTTCATTTTAGGGGAATATAAGTTAAGTTGTTTTTAAAATATTTAAATTAATAATTAATTTATAATTAAAATATAAAAATTGAGAAAAACGTGTTCGTACTCAACATTTTAATAACAGCTCTTCTTTGAGCCAAACTATTGGATCCATTCGAAGAATTCTTGGAGTCGAGTCTTTTGGTTAACTGATATTTAGAATAAGTGGAACCGTTTCTATGGTTAGTTTCGACATCAGTGGTGTTGTTTGAGGCCATTTGTTTCTTTCGAAGAGCCGCTGAATATCTAAGTTTGAGCCCAATTAACATATATAACACTGAAATGATTGTCACCGGAATCACAAATACTAATAACGACGATATTGTGAACATATGTTCTTCGAGATAAGGAATACTTCTTTTCACCGAACATTGAGCTGTTTCAGGAATGATCTGATCTTGCTCATTGAATTCAAATATAATGCCATATTGATAGGCGATAGGAATGGCGCAAATCACTCCCAAAATCCAAATGACAAGAATTAGTTTAACGGCTCGCGACAACTTTGACATCGTATGTGCTTTCAATGGATGACAAATAGCAACATATCTTTCAATAGTAAAGGCTGTTATAGTCAGCACCGATGAATTGGTCGAAGCTTCTGATGAGAGGCCACGAATCATACAAAAGAATTCGCCAAAAGCATACGGGTACTTTTGCCACAATTGATAAATCTCTTGAGGCAAACCCAATACCAAAAGAAGTAAATCTGATATGGCTAAACTGAACAAGTAAAAGTTTGTAGCCGTATGCATATACTTATTTCTGGCGATCACTAGACATGTAATCATATTTCCAATGACTCCCGTTATTAATATCAGTGCGTAAACGATAGTCATTGGAATTACAGTCGAGAGGGGATCCCTTTTCGGACCCAAACTATTGATGATTTCCTCCAATATGTCCGATGACTCTGTAGGAGATGTGAGCGATGACGAAAAGAACAGGTTATCAGACATTATTTGAGAAATTAAATTCAATTCTGTTTTATTTTTAAAGTTCATATCATTTTCACTGATATATAAAAAATTATTTAATTTTAAAATAAATTTTATGTAAATTTAAAGCATTAAATCATAAACTTTTGAAAAAGTCTTGAACTTGAATTATAACTTTCAATGAATTGAATGAATTGAAGGTAATTTAATGATAAAACAGTGGATTAAAAATAATCACTTATTTGAGGAAAACCTTTTCTCTGAGAAAAGTCGAACGAAAAGTCTTTCAAACTGTGTTTGGTTTGAAAGAATAGGCAGAACTGTAGGCACACAATGAATACAAGAATTCTGTATAACGCGAACACAACTGCGCGATCAGCACAACCACTCAACTCTCAGACCTCACTCATTGTATTCATTATTGAATTTCAAGTTTTTTCTAATGAAATTCATTTCTCTCGTGGAAAATATACACAAAATATTACCCAATTGTCAACTAATTTGAAGATTTACCCAAAAATACATTTATTCCACTTTTAAATGACATCAACGACACAACTCGATGACACCACTCCTCAACACCACTCAAATCGCTTAAACACGGAGGAAGTGATTGAATGAAAAAGAACTCGAAAATCACATTTAAAGAGAAATATGAAAACCATTTCATTTAATGCTTACAATTTTATTGCAAATTATTAGCAAAAATCACTTTTAATATCTTTTAAATTCTTGTTTTATCCATTAAGATATGGTCGACGAGTTCCACAAATTCCCCCAAAAACACAAGGAATGAGCCGATACTAACTTCTCGTATTAAAAGAAACCAAAGTCAAACCGAAGTCTTCTCAAGTTTTTATAATTTTCAAATGAGTTTAGGACTTTGTTGCTTGGCACTTATCTGTGATCGTACCAATAATAAAGCCGGTAGAGGGCGTCTAATTAAGAAGAATAATATATATCGATTCCTACTACCAATATGAACATGGTAATACGAACATGCTAACTATGAATTTGAAGATTAAAAATATCAATCTATAAGAATTTTTAAGTAATCGAGGCAAATCTTCAATTTGGAAAAACCTGCAAAATGTTTAAAGTGTTTTCGTATTACCTCGTAATGAGGAACATTTATTATATAAAAAGTGTCAGCAGTAAAGTTGACCACTTTATGTATCCATTTTAAAAATGTCAGTTTCATTGTGAGATTTCCCACAAACTGTTTGAGAGTTAAGACTTTGGATTTAGGAATAAAAGTAATCAAGGAAAAATATAACTTTAAAGTATATGCGAAAAAACAGAAGAAAAATAAATTTATTTTTCCGACAATTTTAACGATTTTTTAAATATATTAATAGAATTATATTTATATTAATTGAAGAAAATTTAATGAAAATAATATTTTAAATGTTTTTTAAGTAATTGTATTATTCGAGGATTAAAATATTTTTATAGTTTTATTGGAAAAGTACTCAAATTACCTTAACTTAAATAGACTTAATACATAAATTAAATTTTCCAGGAGCTTGTTGTTTAAATTTGAATTTAATTAAAAGAATTATAAATAATTTTTAATTAATCTGTAATTAATAATATTTTACTAAACTTCTGAGAACTTTTTGGACAATTATTGAGCCATATATGGGAATTTGACCACATTTTATAGCCCTGTTCTTGAATGATAAGCTCCCTTGCTTAATTCAGATTTTATTTGAAAAATGACTGAATGGAATTCCATTTGGAGATCAAAAATTAGTTTAGGGTTTAATGTAAATAAAAAACATTTTTTTTTGAGAATCTTTCAAAACATTTTAAGTTTTTATTACTTTCTTTAGTATTATTTCTAAAGAAAATTTAGCAGAAAATAATTAAATAATTGAAAGTATGGACAGCCAAAGGAATTGCTCCCTAGGTATAAAATCTCCCTCTAGGACTAAAAACAGATTTAGTACTTGTCCATATACGTTAATGTTAAGGTTTCAAAATCCTAGGGGAGGGAGTTCCGAAAACCCATTCTTGCTGTATATTGAAAACCAGAAATTTTTTTACAAATTTTAATGAGAATTTTTCATAACTTTAGGATTGTTTGAATCAATTGATATCCTATAAGTACCTTGTATGTTTTGTAATATTGCAAATTAAGTCAAGAATTTTGTTGTGAATAACACAAAATAGTTTTGAAAATAAAAGACATATTATATTAGTTAATAAAACAATAGAGTTTTGTTTTGTTTGAAAATATATTTTTTTAATAATATTAATACTATTATAACTATTAATTTTATTATTATTATAACTATTAATTTTATAATTTATGGAAATTATTACAAAAAGAATTGTCAGCAGAAATTTAAAAATTCATAAAAAGCAAAAAATGAAGTAAAAGACTGTCAGACAGAATATATAATAATTTACTTCTTTTCAAACGTTTCTAAAATTCAATTTTAAAAGTAAACAAAATTTTCTTTTTAAGAGAAATGTTTAAAAATTATTC
Source organism: Galumnidae sp. Gr-Ori-00277 (assembly GCA_034700165.1). Classification (NCBI taxonomy): domain Eukaryota; kingdom Metazoa; phylum Arthropoda; class Arachnida; order Sarcoptiformes; family Galumnidae; species Galumnidae sp. Gr-Ori-00277. The sequence continues at coordinate 4,493 of JAQIXI010002380.1, forward strand.
CTTTTTTAAAAGTTTTTTTTTACAAAGAATTGAGTAAAATTTGCTTGCCATTTTGAAAAGCTTTTAAAAACATTTGAAAACCTTCAATTGTCTTGTTGTTGATTTTATATTGATCATATTTTATCCTTAAGGAACTGAAAAAATTGTGAAAATTAAAGATTTAATTAATATTTTTTGATAAATAATTGCTTGGAGCTAAATTTTATATTTAATATTTATTAACATTTAATCCTCACTTATATGAAAGTACTTATCGTTGATATGTTTGTAAAAGTGGTTAAAACGACGAGTATTTCAAATAATGATAAAAAAATAAACTTTTCATCGAATGAATATTTTTGACGTTTAGATTATAAATGAGATCTTATTTTGAAGTGAAATTCAAATTGTAGTCAATTTTATTATATCTCTTGACTGAAACCAAACAGATGTTCACTACTCTTAAAGAATTTAATAAGAGATCAAACATGAAATTTATACCATTTCACAGACAAATGGTTCAAACAATATTCAGGGTCCTTTGAAAATTCTGAATATATATGAATATATAAGTTTAAATACTTAATATTTAAAGTCTTAGAATTTAATTCAATTATGAAAATAAGATTTTTTGGTTATTCCTTCTTCCATTAAACTAAAATAGTTTACCATGGATAATTTAACAGAAATAGTTTTGAATATTTGGTTAAAATTATTGAAAGTTTATTGTATTAATAGTACTTTAATAATAAAAATCAGTTTTTTTTGATGAAAAATAAGAAAATACTTCACAAAAGAAAACTAAATTAAATTAAAGATAAAAATATTTGATTTATTATTAGGTTTTCTATTATTTCTCTGAACATTAAATTTAAATCTTAAATTAACGATATTTAATTGAGATAAATTTATGGTTGATCATGCTAATCTAATCTAAAACATTACGGCAAATCTAATATTAGTGATATGTCTTACTAGTTTATATTCTGGTATAAGTTTGTTATTAGAATCTATAAATAGAGTTTACTTAACATAAGAATATTATTCTTTTTTATACTCAATTTCGTAAGAAAGCATTGCTCTCTCTCTCTCTCTCTCTCTCTCTCTCTCTCTCTCTCTCTCTCTCTCTCTCTCTCTCCCTCTCTCCCTCTCTCCCTCCTCTGAAAGTTTATAAATCACTTTAGAGGTGATGTTTACTTAGGTTGGACTTCAAATTGAATTATAAACATATTATTGAAAACATTTCTCTTGTGTTTGGAATTCACTGCAATTAGAGACCCAAATCGGGCCGAACTGGGACTGGATTGTCAGAAAATTATATTTCATTATTCAGGGATTATACATTGTATAGGCATATTAATTGAATGATTATCTCTTAAAAAAATTAAAATTTCAATTATTGCGATAAAATTGGTTTAAAAATAATAGAAAGCTTAATTATTAAGTCAATTGTAAGCTATGACTTTACGTCATTTTTAAATGTTTAAAATGTTTTCTATGAAAAAAAATATGAATACTTTTAGAAAGAAAGAGAAAATTTGATAATTATTTGTAAAATTAATATTATTTAAAAATTGCTAAAAAAATTTTTAGACCGAAAAGTCTTTTTTAAAAATGTTGGACGGATTACGATTTGGGCCCGATTCATGTCCGATTTGGGTCTCTAATTGCAATCACTGTTTGAGATTAACTAAATTCTTATCAAATAATTGACAGAATTATTACTAAAATTCGATTGTTTTCTCTTTTCAAGTATTTGATAATCAATGAAGGGGTCAGTGAACGCATCAAAATATAATCCAATTGAATAACTCTCGACTTAATTACAGTTAATCTCTATTTTCTCTCAAACTTGGATTTAAAAACAATTTGTAAGACTTAAGAAAAGTTAATTCAATGTCTAATAACCGAAATTATTATAAACACGAATATATCAAAAGAATTTTAATCAAAATTCGATATATATTGAGATTTAACACCAAATAAAATATCAGTTTATAACCACTGATGTCAGCGTTTATTAATTTAAAAATAAGCACTAAATTAAAATAATAATAAAGTTTAAGGATTGGATACTAATATCTTTAAAAGAGAATATTAGACAACAGTTAAAGTCAGCGAATTGTTTATCAAATTTTATAAATAATTTCTGATTCATTAAATTTATTGAATGAAATTCATTGATTAACTCCTATTATCACTACTTTATATAAATATAGTGTAACTTAAATCCAAACAAATAATATATACATTAAACCAAACTATGATTAGATTTTGGAGAATCACTCCAAATGTCAAGTGTTGTCATTTCCTATACATATATTATACAATAAATATATAACAGAACTTAATTCAAATGTGTTTCATATTTTTGCCAAAAATAGAAATCAATGAACAAAAATGAGACTAATTTTTATTATAGAATTGGGTAAGACTTAAGACTTTTGTTTTTCTATTTATGTGAAAACAATGTTTACTTTTATAAGTTTATTATATATTTTAATTATAATTACTTATGAAATAACTAATAAAAAGTCGTTTGTTTCCAATCACTTATAGTTTGTTTAATTGCGATATGTTTTGGTTATGAATCGGGAAAACAATATAAATACAAATTAGAGTCTTATGTCTACACTTCTATTAGAAATTCCAAGAATCAGTTTTCAGGCACTGCTCTCATCGGAGACGTATCCATACAAGTTCAGAATGAAAGCTTTCTAATCCAGGTTTGTAATTATCTAATTTCCATCTAATTCTAATAAATTAATTCTTCTGTAAAATTCAATTTAATCTTTCATTCAAATATTATTTCATAATAATTCCATAAAATAGACTCTACATGTACATTTATATTTACATGGTATATTTATTAGAATCATTGACTTAATAATAATTATTAATTATTAAATTATTAGGATTTTAAGTTTGTTGTTAACTAATTGGTTAAATCTTTTAATTAAGTTGTTTTTGTGTTAAACTATTTGTTTTTGACTTTATTATGGATACATTTATCTCCAGAGTTTAAAATTGAGATTTGTTTTGAGTGCTTAACAATAATGTCTACCAATTTATTTATCAATAATAAATATATTTAATTATCAAATGGATCAAATTTCATTCTTTTTATAGTCATGTCATTTAATTCAATGAAATATAAGTGAAACTAATTTTTTCATTTAAAGATTTTAAAAAAATACAGAATTTATTAATTTTATCAAAAAAATGTTGAGAACAAAGAAATAAATTTAATTAAAAAACTTCAAACATTAAACAATTATATTAAAAAAAGATAACATAGAATTTAATTATTAGTAATTATCTCAAATTTCAGAGTCAAGGGTTTTGTGATTTTAATGAATTACTTTCAGTTTCTAAAAAAATTGGGTAAAAAAAACCAAATATTGCGTCAGTTTTACATTATTTTTAGATTAATTGTCGTTTATTTTTATGAATTTAAAGCCATTATTTTTTTAAAAAAAGGTTCTATCGATTTAAAAATATAATTAGATGTAAATGTGGTAACCCTTACCATCTCTTATCATTCATGAAAAAGATGTTTATTTTTTTTATGCTGATTTATATCAATTTAATTTATATTCTGTCCTTCATATGTCTATTGAATATATTTGAATTATTAGTTTAAAGGAGTTATTACTAATAATAATAATAACTTATTATTGAATCATTGAATTTGTAAATAATAGATATTTATCTTTATTAAGAAATATCTCAAATAATTTATTGACACGGCATGTCCAAGATCAAGTTTAATTTATAGAAATTACTTTAAGAAATAAAAAATATATAAATTTGATCAAGAACAGAAAAGAAAAAAGGATGAATTGATGGATTTTTTTTAAGAATATGTACCAAAAATGTAAATAACTTTAATTATTGCTGTAATTTAGATAAAGATTTGCATTAAAATATCCAAATAAAGAAACTTTACGCAAACCTTAAAGTTTTTTGTAATACTTTCGAGGAAAGTCTTTTAGTTCTCAAACCTGGAATATAATTAGCAATTATTACTTAAACATTTCATTTACTTTTCAATTGAAATAAACAAAATAATTAAGTCGTTCGTCAATCACTCGATGATAATAATAATAACAACAGAATATCAAAATTATATTCAATTATTCTTTTGTTTGTAGAGATCATTAAATCATTAAATACATTTCATTTGTGATAATTTGTTTTTACGTTTAAATTATTTTCATTTTTTTTAATATAAATATTTTCATATCATTTGAATATACTTTGAATTTATGAAAAGCATTAAAAAATAATTTTTATCAAAAAAAACTGTCGCTTAAATTGCAATAAAAAAGATAACTCAGTATTACTCCCATTAAAGTATTCTCTAAAAATATTTACATAATTTAATTTAAAATGAATTCTATTTTTAATTATTAAAAAAATTAGATAAATGACATCAAATTTGATGTCGTAAATGAAGAAATGGAGGGACCCTTTGAGAAGCATTTATTCATTTTTAAAGAGATGAGAGCCTTTGCCGACCAAATATCAAAACCTTTTAAAGTTGTGATACAAAGCGGACAAATTAGACAAATATTCATCGCAGAGGACGAACCGGACTGGACTATAAATTGGAAAAAAAGTTTCCTTAATATTATTCAACTCACTTTCAAAAATGACTCAAACGGACCCACTTTTTACACCGTTTCAGAAGTATTTTGTATTTATTGAAGTCTTTTTCTTTTGAATTTATGTAATTTTTTGTGATATTTTTAAATCATAAATAACTTTATGTTTCGAAGAATGTCTTTCTTTGAATGTTTCAAAAAGTTCTATAAAAAAAGTAATAAAACATTATTATTGAAGTTTTCATATCTATATCTAATAGAGAGGATCTTTTGGTGAATGCGATACCACATATTCTATTCGTTCAGATCCCAGTCTTCCTGATTCTGAAAAAGTCTTAAATGTCACTAAAGTTAGAAATTATGAGAAGTGCTCCAAAAGATCTCAACCGTTTAGATATTCAGCAGAAGTGAGCCATCAGTGCCTCGATTTCAATACAATTAGAAGAGTTGGGAATATTTATATCAAATAAAACAATAATTCATAAATTTTTTGCTCAAATTTATAGCCAATTCTTCAAATATCTTCCGTTTATGACTATAATATCAGAGGAGGTCTTAAGAACTTTACAATTGAAAAAGCGATTCAAAGAGAATACATAACGAGTGCTCCTTTTGGAAGGGATGGCCTCACTTTTGAATTAAAAACTAAGTAATATATTTTTATTTTTATTTTATTAATTTTTATTTTAGACGAGTTTTGGAATTACTCGGAGTCACAGATATAACAGAATCTCTTATATTACCGGAAGATGTGATCGAATCAAACGATTTGTTAAATTCTCCGCTTCAGAAGAATGGATTTTTTGACTCAATAGACCTGAGAAGAGCTAATTATTTGAGACATATCTATAGATATGAGGCGACACACAATCATATAATTACTCTTTTGGACGAAACGGTCGCAGAATATTCTGTTTCGGATTTAAATTTTACTGATTCTGCACTTCCGTCAAAATTTGGTGAAATAGTGGACGCCCTCTCTACTCTTGATTTCGAGGAAATTGAACAAGTTTACAAAAGTTCAATAGAAAAAAGCGATGATCACAGGTTTGTCATTATTTTTTTGTCAGTAGTTTTAAAAGTCAAGGAATAAAATAATATCCCAAATGATCCTCTCATAGACCAAAACTTACCCCTACATTACCTCTACATTATCTTAGAAGGTAACATTCTTTATGGTATATTGCAGATCAAAATGATCTTGGTCTCTTTTGAGAACTTGAGATATAAAGAATTAAAAAAAATCAAATTATTATTGGCCAACTGCTATCTGTTGTCGTGAAATTGGGCTAGGGGAAAATTGATGTTTACTGCTTAAAACAAAGATAAATTTTGAACTAATTAGTCGATATTAGTCACAATGTTTTTATAAATCAATTATAGTATTTATTGAACTCTCTTTTGA
>JAQIXI010002381.1:0-10483 GCA_034700165.1 Galumnidae sp. Gr-Ori-00277
TTTCAATGCTTTCTATCAGAAAAATACTCGCAATAAATGATTGTAACATAAAATAGTTTTCTATAATTAATTATTATAAATGACTTCTTTTATAAGATTTATTTGTTCTCTAATAGTGTTGTTTTGATTCATAAAATCAATAATTTTCATAGTTTTTGTCAGAAATAATTGGAGTTAACATTGAAATGATTAATAAGTTTTGTTCTGAAAGCACCAGATTTTTGCTCATTTATTTCATATTGATTACTCTTAAATTGATGAACTCTTAAATAAAATGATCATGGGCAAATGAAAACAGGATAACTCTGAGTGAATGGTGCAGTAATAGATACTATGTAATGAAAAGAAGAAACAAACCGTTTGACAGAATTATAAATATCTGAATTAGAGCCCACCCTTGAGATCAACTATAAAACCCGAACCGGTCCTAACCCCCAAAGTTTTTTTTTAACCCTGAAATGTATTTTTAGGGGAAAAAATCTATTAAACAATTTTTATCGGTTAAACTGAGTCCACAAAAGTTAAAATTCCTTTTAATCGAGAGTTTAGCCCGAATTGAAATCAAACTTTTTTCAAATACATAAAGTTTAGGGAAATTATAGTTATATTGAGATCATCAAATGAATCGAGCAAAACATCCAGGCAATAATTAAAAATTATATTTAAACCTATAATTAAATGAAAATCATTTGATTAATCCATTGAATGAATGCATAAAAGTGTGCTTTAATTATACGCCTGGATAATTGCCTAAAGCCTCGATAATTGATAGCCAATACTTTTCATTAAAAAAAACTTTTATATATTTAGAAAAACATTTGAAGAAAATTCAAAACCAGAAAAACTGAATCGATTTCAAGTGTTTTCTGGTTTGTCTAAAATCGGTTAACGAAATGCTGTCTCTAATCTATATTTTTGTCAATATTTTCTGTAATGAATTTGTTTTCCTTAAGAAAGTGTCTCGAAATGAAAGTCATTTCCTAATTTCCACTTATTTTGCTTTGAATTACATGTTTTCAATGAAATCTGATTAAAGAAAGTTTTGTTTTCTTTTCTGAAATATATAAAAGTGATTCAATTTGTTTGTAATGTTGTAATAAAAAAAAATTTTCTGTACTTTTACTGAAAGGTTGTTTTTCCCTTGATATTGGATTGTATTGCCCTTGGTATTATCATTATTCTGATGTAAAACAGACAAAACTGCTACGAAAATGACTTTTATTCTCCTAATGATGTTATGCTCTAATGAATAATATTGAAAATAACAATCAATAGTCAGGTATGAAGAGCTCAGCTATAATTGTTTTTAATATGATTTCAAGGTCTCTAATGATCGACAGTGAGGTTATGGGTTGGGTATGGATTGTTATGAATTGGCAGCGATTACTTTCCATTGGATTCATAATAAATGTTTGATAGAAGCAAAAGTGGAACACAAAGTCTTATAGAAGATTAAGTTATTGGATAATCAGATCTTCAAACAAATGTATTGAGTGCACTATTCTGTGCCCAAACAAAAGGTTTAATAAAAATGGATTAAAGCGAAGTCTTTCAAGACTCAACTCTTGACGGACTATCGATAGTTGTGTTCTGTGCGAAGCATCTGTTATATGACATAAGAAGTAGAACGAGGTTAGAATCAATTGTAAACAATGCTAACACTCCATAACATTCCAGTATTTGATATGAGAAACTTAGTCAAGGTGATTCTCATATATGCTGGTACTCTTTATTGCCAACTACTCAACCAAATAACAATATTTTACAACTCATGAGTTGTGGCCGAAATCCATAATGCATTACAACGTTTCACATTTCCAACACTTAATCGAATAATAGACTAATCAAACGCTCAAACATTTAATTTTCTCATTGAATCAAAACTAATGAATGTGTGCTCTGAACCGAAAAAATAATGATAAAAATGTTGTGTTCACTATAACTAGAAATGCGATATTTATTTGACTAAATTCTGGTTATTTCTCGAATGACTAATACCTTTAACAATTTTTAGCATGGTTAATTATGTAAAGGTCTTGTTCAAACTTTTTTTTACAACCTTTTTGTTGACACTAAAACAATTGAATTAAGATCTCAGTAAAAGGGATCCGTTGATAACCTTGAACAATGATCAATAGAGTAATACGTATTCGATGAAAGTATTCATTATGTATCCAGGACACACTTAAAGATTCGATAAAAACTATTTTGGTAAAATAAAAGTGCCTCAAACTGTTTTCAATCGAATAGAGATTTCGTGATTTTAGGACAAACATTGAATTTTAAAACAATAGGAAATCGAAAAGTTTTGTTTACCTAATATTCTATTCTTTCCTTTTCTTATACAAACAAAACGATTGGCATTTCTCTTCGTTTGCTAATGAACCCAGAGTTGCCAAACAGAATTACCATGGTATGCTAACAGGGTGATTCATTAAATTCATTCATTAAGTTCATTTGAAATCATTAATAATATTAATGAATATATTTATGATTTGCATAAAAAACTCATAATTTTATAACTTTTAGAACTCAATTAAGATTCAAAATAATTAGAAAAGAAACGATTGAATCAAATCTAATGAATTTGATTTTTAGTCTAATTTTAGTGATGTTTATATTATTTCCCAAATCTATACTTCATTTATGTTGTAATTCATTTCGACATTTGTATTCATTAAGAGAAGTTTCGCAATCGTTTCGACTCCTTTTTTAAATGAATTCACTTTAATTGAAATCCAATTAAAGTGAATTCATTTACTTATATATTGAATAAGAATTTGAGCTCAAATCCAGGCTATGATTTCCACGAAAACAGTATTTAATTATTCAATTCATTTAAGAGACAACCAAACATTCATTAGAATTTTAAAATGATAAATGTTTTATCCCTTGATCATATTTTATTCAAGTTTTTGATTAAATTCTTTTAAGTCAAAGAGACAAGTGTTTTGCAATTGTATTATTGACATACCTTGCTTGTTTGACAAATTTTAAATATATAATAAAGTATTGAATAAAATAGTAGTTGAATATAAACTATTAATTCGAATAACATTTTGTTGACTCAAATTTGCTTAACTTTTTTGTTATTTTATTTTAGAAAAAAAAGCATTAAATTGAATGTAAGTAATGATTCCATAGAATAACATTCAATAGAAATATATTTTTTTTTGGAAGAAAAACGTGTTTTTATGATAAAACAATATTTTGCGAACAAACAAACATTAATAGAAAAAAAATAATGTTTTGTATAGAAATGTTTTGAACGTTGAATAACATAAAAGTAACGAATCGACACATCTCTGACAATATATACCTCTACAGGAAATGTGAGAAATGAATTCCGACTCAAATCATTTGCTTTTTTGAATAATATCAGAGATTGGGTGCACACCTGACAATCCATGACAGGGACTGACTTCAATTCCTGTGCAAAAAAAAGTTACAGAATATTGAAGAATATTCTAATGGATCGAAGAATTCTTCTAATTTTTATAGCGTGAGATAAATGCAGTTCTTTTCAAAAGTTTTTATAGAGAGCAGAGCCATGAGCATCAAATCCAAGGACAGGTTTTAACGGCAAAGATTCAGATGAAAAGACTAGTGATAGCATTCACAGCATTCACAACATTCACATAACATTTGATAGACTCCAAAGAGACTTAGTATTGCTTTTGAAGATTAGTTTTGAAATAAATTTAATCATTTGTTTGATGGGTTAACTCAGAGAGAAATGAACGATAGCTGGTATTTGACTCATTATTTCAAAATAAAGGCAAAGATAGGATATACCATCAATAGTCTTATCTTAACTAACAATAAGAAGATCTGTCAGTAAAAGCAAATCAATATTCTAAGAGAACAACAGAATATCATTGACCCCAAACATCGTTTGTTTCAAAAGCCGTAATTATTTTCTCAAACAAAGAATATTCTCTAAACCATTAATTAATTTAATTTAATTTCAAGTTTAGTGTTTTAATACTTTTTTGAACTTAAAAATTAAAATAATTTCCAAAATATATATTATTTTAATGATTTTATTTATAATTATCTCATATATTATAAACTCATTATTTTAATAATAATAGAATTGCTTTTGAAGTCATTATTTTTTTCAATTTTAATATGAGTTTAGTTTTTCTTTTTTAAAATCCAATTTTAATGAATATTTCATTAAATAAAGTTCTCTCTATTTAAGAATAATTATACCCGTATTATAGCCAGCAATTTATATGTGCATACATATAGTGGTAATTTATACGTGATTTAGGGCATTCAAAATGCATTTTTCAGTTTTCCAAGAGTACTTTTTTTTCGTATAATAATAATAGTATTATTATAATACCTACTTTGAATTTCGTATACACTAGAGTTGAAGCATCATGGTCTGTATTAAAGCAGGGTATTTTCACAACACATGCATTTATTCCACAAATTTATTATTATTTTTATATAAATTAAATTATCCTTTTGTTTGTCTGTTATGCAAAATGTAAGCATTTGAGTGTTTATTTGTTCATTTGTGCATTTGTGCATGTTTGTTTGTCTGAATGCATGTTTGAGTGCATGCTTTACACTTAAAAGAAATTATTTTCCAAATAAGCTTGTAAAGTTTTAGTATAACTAGATAGATCTAGATAGTTCTAGATATTTTTTCAATTTGTGTAATGCAATCAATATAAGGGCTCAAAAGTAAAGTTCAAAAAAGAAGTAATATTATTATATACTTTAAAGTTTATTTGCATCTAGCAATTTTTTAAAAAGACTTGAAATGAACTATGAAAGATATGATGGATTAGATAAAACTCAATATTAAAAAAAACTGTATTTTAAATGCATTTGTTATTATTACCATATTAACTTTCCTCAATAAATATGCTGGTATAAATGAGGAAATATCTCAAATATAATTAATAATTATAATTTGTAATTATAATAACAAATATGACGGGACTTATGGTGAAGAGATTTTTCATGTTTTCTAGTGTTGCTAGGATATATTGTTATAAGTTAATCTATCAATAAATAAAAATTGTTGAAACAAATATTTTCTCACTTTTTATCCTGGAAACTGTTAAAGACCATAACACAATCTTGGCCAAACTCATTTATACCAATATCTCGATTGAAGGTTAGGTAATACAGTATTAACTTGATAATACAGTAGTGTTTGTTATGAAAAGTTGTACTGGCTATTTTCCTGTTAGTCTTTTTGTATTACCTCGATCTTAAAAGTAGAATTACCTATCATATATTAGATGGTTTATTATAATGAAATTCTTGAATATTAAAAGGGAATATAATTTGTTTAATTGAATTATAAATTAAACAAAAGAATTTCCAAATCAATAAAACAATGCCTTAAAAGCAATTGAAATGTTTTACATAATTAGTACTTAAAGAGAAAACTATTCGAAATGAATGTCAAAAACTTTTAATTAATATTTGTTTCCAACTTATAATTATCGCTGATATTTAACACTAAAATAATTGGGTTTAATAAACAAAAGACATTTCCCTGAAAAAGTCATTAGAATATAATTATTATTATTATTTCATTTAATTAATAAAATAATTGCAAAACTCTTCACATCTGAAGATCAGTTGAGTATGAGTTGAATGAACTCTTCTATTGATGTTCACTAAAAACTTCAAAGTAATCAAAATTATGGGTTCGGATATTATAAGTGCAGTTCAAAGGCTTCACTATTAGAACATAGAAAACACTTGTCCTCTGATTTTTGGAAATATGATCACAAGTCTCAGGGGTTTTCCCTTAATGTTTGTTTAGAGACCTTATATTACATTTTAGGATATATTTTGCTTTTTGTTTCACTTTAATAAAGCGCTTAAACAGCACTAAAGAGTGGAGTCCAGTCCCCGACAACAGATTTAATATTATATTTAATACAATCGACAATAGACTCAATCACTTAAACATACTTTAAATTTATGTAATCACTATTTGATAGAATAAATTACATTAAAACGTAATCACACTTTTAGTGATCACTTGTTTACATAAAACTTTTGGATTGTGAAGGAAAGCATTTCTGAATAAACAAGGTCATTACTTCACAAAAAAATGCAATTTAAAATGCAAGTTCAAAAGAAGAGAGAACTGAATAAAATTAATGAAATTGATTGGAACATACATTGGGACAGATGCCAACTCTACTCAATTAGTTTACATTAAATTGCAATAACTAATTGAGATTCGGTGCGAATCAGAGAGATTTCAAGTTTTTAATTGTAGTTCAAATTCTTGAAACGTATCGCACATTAAATCAGAATCCATTTGAATGGCTCTTTGAAACCATGAAATTTAATAAATTTCTATTAATTTAAACATATAAAAGGTAGAGCTCTACCATTTGGCTCTACCCCAGCAACTATTCATTTCAACTGGAATATTCTTTTATATGTTTGGTAAAAGTATTTTCCAATATATTTGCAAAAAATATTATTAACGGAATATAAAAGAGTAATCAAATATCCAATCATTGGTTTATCATTTCTTTATATAATATTGAGTTCGAACTCATTTTATTACAGTTTATTCATAATAAGAATATATCGGAAATGACCGCTAAATGTAGTAATACTATCAGTAAATGAAATCAGTTCATCGAACCCCTTATCCCTTACCAAACGAATTCCAATGTATTCTTTGAGTTTTGATCCAAAGTGTCATAAAAGCGATGCATTCAATCAAAATCTTCCTTTTTTTCTATCGATTTGTCCGTTTGGTTGCCCACACTTTTACTCTTAAATAATAAGCCTTTCTTAACAAACCTTCTTATTATTTGTGTCCAAAAAGTTTAAGAATCAATCGTTTGTTAGTTATTATAGTTTTTCATTAACTGATTAGTTGTTTGGAGTTCATTGCATTGCACTCCACACAAAGGGTCAACTTTTTTTTTGCAAGAATTGAGAGATTAGATGATAAATCTCTGAGAATTGTGTACTTTTTGAATGCGTGTCCACCCAAATGAGTCCGATATATGAGGCCTTCATTTCTCAGAATTATATTTCATAAAATAATTGGAATCACAAATAAAGAAAAGGAATGAATACAAAAAAGATGGTCTTCTCTTCAATCAATATAATGCAGAAAAGAGGCGATAATACCATTGGATGCGATGTTTGTATTACTGGAAGGGATATATAACAAACTCCGGTCTTTCAACGATAGGATTGTTGTTATTACAAAACAAATGGGATTATTAGCTGTTCTGCGATTTATAATTAAATCATTGATCCCTTTATAAAAGATTATAATTAATAGTTTTTAGGCTTTTGTTTACAAATACTCTGATTTGAATTATTTAGAGTCGATTTCTAACAATAGAATGTTAGTGAAAGTGACACTTTTCTAAACAAGTAAATTATATCCTGTTCAATTCCTCTGTAATGTAGAAGAATAAATTTTAGATTTTGCTTGTTAATTGACTCGATATTATGGGTAATTCCAAAGCAATACAATCCTTTATACATTAAAAACCGGAATTTTTTTTTATAAATATTTTGATTCCTCACAACAATTAAAGTTTGCTTTTAGTGTAATTCAAGCCTTCATTAGTAACACACGTGTGGATTGTGTCGATTGTTTTGGTTGAGACAAAAAAAACATTGTTTTGGTTGTAAGACAAAAAGCATCACTTCTAGGGTTTGTCTAACGAGAGTTAAAGGCCATTGTCTTTGAATTAATTAAAACTTTTCTTTTAAGAAGTTATCGACCATTAGATCAAATCAAACAAAAGTCAGTGAAGTATTCTTAACAGTTGTCATGAGATATATCCCTCTTTTGTGAGACTCATATCTTATGAATTATTTGTCTCTGAGTTCACTAAAGCGGATAAAAAACAAGAATTTATAGAATAAAAAGAATAAAAAGGATGTGGACTCAAATCTAAATCACTCGACAGTTTTTGGACTGTTTTGTTGAGTGTTTCCATCATATGAATGATTTTATTCATTCTTGCAAAATGTTTAATGAAATTCTGGGCTCTTATAAAAAGTTTGGATATTATGTGAATCAAATGAGACAAAAGTTATAACTGAGAGAACAATATTCTATAGATAACACTCTCTGAAGACAAAAATTTATTCTGTGGTCAACTCAACAACTTTTTCAAAGAAGAAACTGTTGACTAAATTAATGTTCTTTGAGTCAAATGAAATATTCTGTTTGTTTTGCTCTTATTTCTACCCTTTGGATAAGAAACCTGTAAAAACCAGATTCAAGGGTAGGTCTGGTTTCCAAACTAATGTCTTTTATTTTTTTTCAAACCATGTCTTCTCTAATAACTTCATTGAATTTGAATCAAATCTTTTAAGTCTTGTCAGCTGAGTATTTTACCCTAGGTATTAAATCCTGGCTTTTGATAACATTCCTGGAAAAGAAATAATCGATAATTTTTGGGCTAATATTTGATTCTAACAATACTAAAGAATGCATTGAATTGAATAGATTTTATTAGATGAGAGTCAGGTCTCTCAGCATTTGGTCGCAACTATTTTAATATCCAATAGTTATGTAATTTGGTCACAGTTTTGGACAAAACAATGAAATGTTAATCCAATAATGAAATTTTGTGCGTTTATTGTCTCCTTTATTGATGGTATAGACACGTGTCTCTCATCTATAGATTTAATGAAATACTATTTATTTTTTTTTGTTATCAACACTCAAACAAAAGCTCTTTTTGAAAATAATTGAAGAGAACTAATAAAATGCTTTCATTTAATTAAAGCATTAAAACTTAATTGAAGGTTAAACTATACAAAACACTGTAATCCCTTTTTTAACACATGAGACAGAATTTAATGTCTTTTTTTTAAAAAAAGAGTTTTATTTTGTCTTCAAATGGCTTTTTTGTCTGACATCCAAATATTTGTTTTGCAATTCTTTAGAAATCTTTACAATTGTATCACAAAAATTGAAAACAGTTTCAAATTCACTAAATTTTTGAAATAAAAGAAAAGCGGAAAAGATTAAACTTTTATCGATTTTAAGCAAACAGATTGGATGTCAAGCATTTATTTGATGGTTGTGTTCAATGCCTTCACACAATGCCTTCAATGCCAATGTCAGACACTATGCAATAGTTTAATGGATTTTTCTTTAACCTCATTTTCTTTTCATTTACTGAAGAATTTATATATTTTTTGAGAAAATCCTTTCTTTTTATGCGATTCTGTAAATTGTCTTTTGATGAGCCCTTGAATTACTTGAAATGAGAATTTTATTACAAAAATAAATGTCTTTTAATGGCATTCGCATACACTTCAACACTTGTTTGGATTTTTTTGATTTAAAATATGTTTTGTATTTTATTGCATTTATTTCCTTAATGTCTGGGCTCTCAAATCAATTGAGAATTCAACAAATCTCTGCAAAAATAATGGAAATTAACAAAAAAAATTGCAACTATTTCTGTGATATTCTGTGCGCTCCAAATATAGATAATTCCGCTTCAAATAGTTTTTGATTACTTTTGTTTCTAAGTTTTTATTCTTATTTTATATACACTGAAGGCTAGAGATTACCAAAAGTGAGACTTTTTCACAAAAGTTCTGGATTTTTACGTCTCAAGAGTTTTATTCTAAGGTTTTATTTTTAAAATATTTTCGTTTAAATAGAAAATAAAAATGTTTTGATGAAAAATTTTGGAAAAATGCTCCTGGTAATGTAATAATTCAAGAGTATTTCTTTTTTATTTAGTCTCAAGTATTGATCCACTCTTTGCCCAATTGTTGTAAATCCTGGGAATATTTCGTAATAGACATCACGACCTCCACATATATTATATAAAATCGATTTCATAATTTTATTAATATTTGAGTTTAATTTTTGACACTTTTTTTAATATATTATTTTTATAATTATAATATAATTTTAAATCACATAAAAGATTTTAGAAATTGATTTAACCCTGGGAACAACTTCAACTTTATATCTAGATAGTTTTCTCTAAACAAAACATTTCCCAAAAATGCCTTGTGCATTTTTAGAAAGTTGGCGATTTTCCTTGGTTATTTTAATTTTAAGATAATCGAAAAATGTCGAAATAAATTTTATGGAATATGAATCAATGTTTAATCTTGCTTATTTCTTGAAGAATGCATGTTAAACTATACCCGGGCAATTAGTAAAAATATCCAAGCTAAAAGGTTATTTTTTTAATGCATAAACTATAGTCCAAACCATAGTTGCAGTAAAAATAAATTCGATCTAGCTTATGTAAGAGATTTTATAAGCTTTAAATCCATTAAGAGGGTTTTTGGTCCGGGTATATTTACACTTGATAAATTCTATTTACTTTATTTAGTCTCATAGTTATGATATTTTAATGTAAAAAATTCTAAGAAATAATATTTTTCTTTAAAATTAAATCAAATGATTGGATATTAGTTTAATATTTTCTAAAAATTTAATTCCATTTAAAATTAATATAATCTTGGATATAAATTA
>JAQIXI010002382.1:0-10482 GCA_034700165.1 Galumnidae sp. Gr-Ori-00277
TATTTTTAGAGAAATTATATAACCCCCTCTGGAGGGCCCCCTGGTATAATGAGGATTTTTTGGTCCATTGAAACCATGTGTGTGGTTTGATTATCTATTAATTTGGATGGGTTATTTTAGGGATGGAAAAAAGTGAACCAAATTGGGACTCATTTGTAAGGATGACTTCGCAATGAACAAGGATAAATCAAATTTATTTAGAAATTAAAGTTTGTAGCATTTATATAAATCCTTGTTTAAACAAAATTACAAATTAGTTAAAGAATTAAATTGAATTAAAAACAAAATTTTTGTCTAGAACTAAACAAATTGAATGCGAATTATAATATTTATCTTGATAATTTTAAATATCGAATAACAATATTTCATAACTGAGTGATACAATATTTTTATGTATTGTTGCAAGTTTGAACTTTATAATTTTTATGAATTTTATAATTTTTATGAATTTATATTCGAAAAATTAGTATAAATGATTTTTGAATACTTTAAAATAAACTTGGTTGATTTGTTTCTGATAGAGGAAGAAATATATCAAGTTAAAGCAAAATCATTAAAACCATCTGTAAAAACAATAAGTAACAATTTTATCTATAGTTATTAATATTGAAAATAAAGATTTTTATTACATTCTTAAACTGTAATTTAAGCAAAACATTATTTTTGAATAATACATTTCAATGAAATTACTATAACTGGGAGAAAAATTTGAATGATTTATATCGAATAAATAATATTTTTTATAATATTCAACAAGAACATTATAATTAAAGATATTTTCATACAAATTTTGAAGTTAACAAAGTTATATATAAGTTTGAATAATTCATGTAGACATATTTAAAATGATTTTTTAAATCATTTGAATTTGATATTTTATTTTACATTTATTTTTATATACTCGTTTTATAATCACCAATAGGCACTTTTATATGAAGCTTAAAATTTTAAGCTTTTAAAAGAAGCGTGCAAAAATATTCAATAAATAATGATTAATAAGATCAATAAATTTGTATTGAAGTATACTTTTGGGTAATTTATTTAAACAAACGTTAGTCATTGTTTCAATCAAATTTTCATGTCATTCATAAATATTTGTCCTTAATTAATTAGGGTTATTTCTAGTCAATTTGACTTTAATATTAAAATACCCAAAATGTCAAAATATATGCAGACGTATTTATTATCAAGCTAACTTGAATAAAGCTTCATATAAAAGTGCTCATTGGTGTTTATAATATACATTGGAAATGGGAGGCAATAGTGTTATCTCTGTTACAGAAGAGCCGATTGTGGAGTAAAGTGGAGACCCGCCCAAAATGACAGTCCCAGTCATTGTCGAGACTTCATTCAGGCTTCGACACAGTGTTAGGCTTTTGGTGAGGCAATTGCCGACCCAACCCATAGATCGGTGTATCAAGTGCTGTAAGGAAACATTGTTAAGTGCAGTGCTGTTCAACCTTATGGTAACTGATATACTTTCGCTATGGCCAGGAAACTGGTTTTATTAATTTTTGCAAAAAGAGCTTATATTTTGTTTTGTCTAAGTTCTGAAACTCTAATAAATCAATTCTCTGTTTTGGAATTTGTTTGCATTAATTTCTATATAAGTCATACATTCCTTTATTTCATTTATAAAATTAACCTTGCTTAAATGATTTTTAATTTTGCTCTTCTAAATTTCTAAACTTCTAAATTTTAATGATAATGTTCATAAGTACCTTGGTCACGATATATTATATAAATGTTTACACGAATAAAATGAAAAATATTCATGCTAAATATAAAATATAATCAATCAATTAAAGTATACTTGTTCATTTAAAAACTCTTAATAATATTAAAAAAATAATTTCAAAATCAATTGTTTCTTATTAAGGTTATCAGGTTTATATTAAAACAATATTAATCATTTTATAATTTGTTTAAAAATTAGTAAGCATAATTCTAATAAAAGAAAATCCTTAATAATATTATAAACGATTTAGTTATCCATGCTTAAATTTAAATAAACTATGAGAAGTTCTTGGCAAGAACATTTTATTCAAACAAAACAGGCTTTGATGACCATGCTACTTCTAACTTACTGATCAGAGTATTTATTATTTTTCCTTAAAATTATGTTCAATTGGTTTCACTCTGAGATCAATAATAAATATTTTATTGACTGAAATTTTATTCATTTATTTACAAATTAAAAAACAAGGTTTGAGTGGAAAGCCAATGGCCACAATATTTACGGGTTAAAAGTTATAGTATTTTTTATTGAGTGTATTTAAAGAAAAAACTCGGCCCACCACACCTGACAATGTCTTATGGGAGGAAAGTGGTGATCCTTCGTTAATATATAAAAAAGCTCAATTATAAACAAAAAGAATTAAAATTACGGCGGGTGCGTGCAAAACAAATACATATACTACATATCACTTCGTAAGTGTATTGAATAATGTACTAGTTATAAAATGATTATCAATGGATTAAATAAATTCTAATTTATTTATTTTTAATTTTTCCTAAAAATTCAATTTTATAATTAATATTTATTAAGTAACCTAAAATTAAATAATATATAATTACTCTTAAAACTGTAATAGTTAAAAAAATGTAATAAAATATAAACAAATTAAATTTAACTTAAAATTTTGGTTACGAAAGTTCATTCAAAATATTTAAATTGTGCAATGGATTATAATTTTATTAAATATTTTATCTTACATCATACAAAATATAAATCAATTTGTAATAAAAATATTTAAATTGTTTTTATAGCAGATTTGTTATAGAATATTTATTACAATACCTTAATTAATATCTATTTAAAAATATTTGGTATAATAAAATATTCGAAATTAATTTAGTTTATTGAAAAAAATGATTTAATTCAATTATATTAAATAATCTGGTTATCCAATTTTTTTTTACAAATCCGAAATATTGATGAATGTATTATAAATATTTTTTTTAGAAATTTATTCTTTTAATTTGATGTTGGTATTAATACTATATTATAGTATATTTTGATAGTTTATCAAATGACTGTAATTTAAGCTTTAAATAAGTTTTGAATTATCTCTTATATTCTATTAAAAGATATTGAACACTAGAATTACCAACCTTTTTCCAGAAAATTTGTAATTTATTTATAGAATATTCAAACTATATTTTATAATTATTTATAATATAAATGCCAATGGTTATTTAAGATTTATTGAAAGAAAAATTCTGTAACTATTTGACTAAACTTTACAGCTATAAAATAAACTTAAAAAATTAATTGAGTAAACAATTATTAATTAAGACAAACAAGAACATTAATAAATAGAATAGAACCTAATATTATATGTGAAGTTTAGATAAAAGAGAATTTTATATACATTTGTATATCTTTCTTTCTTTTTAAAAATGATCTACTTGATTTTTATATTCCACTTCATTCTCTCTCTTGCTTACCGGACTTTTGTATTTGAATTATGATCTTGGAATATATTCCGAAGTTATTAATAATATGAAATTTCTTTATGGTTTAGGTTTTATCTTTTAATCAAATAATTTTAAAAACTATATGAATAATTCATATAAATGATATAATTTTGAAAAGATGTTATTTTATCAAAATATAATTTTTTATTATCAAATGATCAAGAACAATATTCTCGAAAAATTAGCAATTAATACAAACAATCACTGATTGCGTGTCCGAAAGTTTCGACAATTGCTTATTACCTGCTTCAGAGACAGACAGAAAGTGTCTCATATTTGGTTCCCTACAAGAGGCTAAGAATGGGAGAGAAATGTGAACTCAAGAAATAAATTTTTGAGAAAATTAATACTTTTGGAGCAATTGAAGACATGTTTTAAATTAATAAATGTTTATTTCAATACAAAAAGTACAAATAGTATTTAAATTCTTAAATAAATGTCTTGATTTTTCAAACAAATAAATTTACTATATTACAAATTACTATACACATTGTATTTTATTACAATAAAAGATAAGTATTATAATTTTTATCAGATTATATAAATTAATAAAAGAATTTCAAATTGTTAAAACTTGGAATTAATATCTTTTTACAAAAAAATTATTATTTTAGAAAATGGATTATATTTTGTTTGATTAATGACTATATTTTTAAAATTAGTTTTAATTTAAAACTGTAATTTAAACATAAAATTAAATTTGAAAATAACATTTAGATAATATAGCTATTTTGATACATGTATTAGGTTCATTATAATATGAATTTAATTGAAATTTAACTAATATTTTATAGTGTTATGAGATTTTTAAAAATATGCAATTCAAAATCATATTTTATTTCTGGAGTTATTATTAAAAATTACTACTTTTCATTACATTTACAGAGTGATATATAGTATATGACAAATATGTATTTGTTTTCACCCACCCCTGCACTTCCACGGGACTTTTGCTCAAGTCCACCTCTTTTTGTTCATAAGATATTGATAGTTGTGGTGAACCGAAAGACAAGCACTTACTATGCATAAGATTGTTAATTGAACTGGAGCGGATTAATTAATACATTAGTAATTTATGATTATCCAGTAAAAGTCTTTAAGTTCTTGAATAAATATACTTGGTTGTTTCAATTATAATTACAGAATAAACAATATTTATTTAAATATTACTATTTTTCCTTTTAAATCCTTCAATAAAGTATATACTAGATTTATTCCCTAAAAGCTCTTTGAGTTTAAACGAATTTATTGTTTTGACATTATATTAAAAATTTAAAACATTAGAAGTTATAAAACTTTGTATTATATTAGGAAATTTTTAAAACAATATTAAAAATATTTAATCAATAGTTTTCTGTATAACCATAATGTTGTAAGTTATAAGTAATACTAATAAATAGAAACGTCATTTTTAGGCACTTATTTTTTAAAAATAGGTCCTAAAATAGGATATTATAGAATATTATAATCACTTTTGTAATATTAAATAGCTTTAAAAGTCTAAATATATTTAATATGTTATGATTTTTTGGTCAGATGTAAATCAAGACATTCCATAACAATCTATTGAAATGATAGGCATTAAAATTTATATTAACTTCTTCATGATCTTGCTCATCTTAATTATAGAGTTTCTTTTGTCCCCGCTCCAGAAAAGGTTTGCGTTCAAACTCAAAGGGCACTATATTTACGGGTTAAAAATAGTATATATTTTATTGAGTGTTTTAAAAGGACGAATATTTATATTTTTAAAAAATAAAGAATTCAAATAAAGGCTCAACCTGGATAAACTTGACTAAACATACTAAATTCCCCCAAAACAAAAACAATGTGCTATACACCTAATAAAGTGGTGGTCTTTCGGAAACAAACTGTTGATCAAAATATAAATGTTGATTTTTACAAGTCTTAAATTAATGTTTGAACTTTTGGTTATATTTTAAGTATTTAAAGTTAAAATTACAGTACTTTAAAACTTATTTAATAAATCTGTCAGTTTATAAACAATAGAAATATTTAATTCATTTGAAGATTTATATCATACGAAAGTAATTAATATAATTAAAATAACTGAATAAATTTCCTGAATTTAAAACTATTAATAATTGAAGTGTTGTTATAATTAAGAAAAAATTAATTAATTACTTTTCAAATGCGAATTAGGAATACTTGAGTTAATATATAAAATAATTGAAACTTTATTCATGCAATTATGATTCTGTTGGAGAAGTTGTATCTGAAGCAGAATATTTTGTATTATAATTTTACTTTTGAAATGAGATATTTTTAATTATATTAAAATTGAAAATAAATAAACTCTTAATTCCTAAAGTTTTATCCATAATTTATGACTGTCCGCCCATCATATCGAATGACCGCTCTCTTCTTCTGCACCTCATTTGAGTTCTTAGTGCCGAAGAAGACAACAGGCAGTTGTCGAAATAAATGTAGTTTTCAGTTTAAAAAGTTGTGTCTAATTTGTGAGTTAATTACAGTTTTCGAATTGAATTTTTTTTTGAATTTTAATTGTGTTTTATATTATCTAGATAAAAGAAAAAAAAAGAATGGTCTATCGGATTGTATTGGAAAATATTATCTAGCTAATTTCACAAAAAAATATAGCTTATTTTTAATGAGATTCATCAAGGTTTAAAGTTTTATGATCAAGAAATTTGAGACATTTGAAGTCTTTGATTATATTTTTAAATTACTTGAAGAAAAAATTACAGTTCTTTAAAAATTATTTTAAAATTGTAAAATAATTTTCATATTAAATAAATTCGAAATTTTACCTTGATAAACAATTATTTTGTTAAAGAATCGTTTGAATTTATAACATGACTCATAAATTATACTAAATTATTTAAAATAAAAACTTTCTTGAATAATATGAATTGGAAATATTATTTAAAATTTTGATTGTTTTCAAATGTAATTATACACTTGACCACGCATACATTAGGCTTAGTGAAATTAGCCATGTGTACACTTATGTAAAGAAATGTATTTATTATTTAAGCAGGGTGGAGGCTAGTTAATGCTATGAAATAGACCATAAGAGAAACACTTTCTCAGCGTAAACTTACTCGAAACTGACTCTTGGTTATTAGTACTAACTCATGGAAAGCCAAATATAAATCTAGAGTTAATTTTGGTCATAATTTTGTTATGTTTTCGTCAGTGATATGTGAGTGAGTTAAACTTGCAAAAATAAAACAAAACGCTGGGGTGCTAAAGCATGAATGTAATCCCTAATATAAATATTTGGCATCCCTGGTACTAAGTAATTGAAATTTCTTTAAAAATATTAAATAAATTTTTTTTATTGAAGAAATTAATTTAATGTAATTGTTTTAAATGATACTAGAGATGTGAGCAAAGTTTTCCAATAAAAATAATATAAAGTTATTCAAAATGAAATTAATAAAATAATAGGAATTCATTTTATTCAGAAAATCTTTAAAATATAGCGTTACTATAATACAAAGTATAAAATTTGTAAAACGTGAAAAAATCGCCATTTCTTTTTCCCATAATATATTTTTAATTTTTTGAATATATTTTAAAATTATTTAAAGTAAAATTTACAATTCCTTTAAAATTCATATAATAATTTTTACCAATTAAATATTTGAATTTTTTTGGGATATTTTAAAATTATTTGAAGTTAATGTTACAGTATTTTAAAATTAAATAACTTTTTATTTGCTCACAAATGATTGTGTTTCAATATAAGAATTATAAGTTTTCAAATACATAAATTTTATCCAGTGCATTTACTTTTAATTGATGTATTAAATTAAGGTACTATAATTTCTTAAAATCTAGAATTATAATTTATTATAGACATTCATCATTTTAAACAATTATAATCAATTAAGTTTTGTATTTAAATAAAATTTATTTTTATTGGTATTCTAATTCTATTAAAAACCAAAGGGAATGATCTAATAATTTTTAAATATTTTGATCGGATAATTTTAAATTAATTAAAATACAAATTGACAGTTTCATTAATGATATTAAATTTTTATATAAAATTTTTTTAAATAATTATTATTTATCAAAGATAATTATATTAAATCTATTTATACTATATCTAGGATAGTCAAAATTTTATTTTTCAACCGATTTTAAAGATCTTGGTAGTAAATCAAAATATAACCTTTTTTTTATCTAAGCCAATCAAAAAATTTACCCAAAGTTTATTATAGCTAAATAAATTCAAAGTAAAATTTTTACAGTTTATATAAATCTATCAAAATCTTAACAAAACCCTCAAATCAGTTGACTTTTTTATATGAAAACGAACAACAAATTAGTGATAACTTTATAATTATAGAGAAGTTTCCAAAATTGTTTAAAAGTAAATATTCAGTAAATACTAGTTTTATCCCTAATATGAATCGAGATTACGAAATGATTGAACCCCTAAATAATATTGATATAAATATGAATGATATCATTACTGCTATTAAAGCTTTTAATACAAATAAGTCTCAGAGTAAAACTTTTTTTCCAAATAAAGTCATAAAACCTGTTTAAATGGTAGTTCAAAAATATTGTTTATATTATTTTATAAAATTATTGAATTTAAGAAAATTCCTGACGAAATAAAACTATCGGTAATTTCACCCATTCTTAAGCAAAATAAAAGCAAAAATTGATTTTCTTCATATCGTGCAATATCTGTTCAGCCAAATATATATAGAATTTTTAAAAATTTTATTTTAAATAAGTTTTTACCTTTTTTAACAATAAATAAGATTATTCCTAAAACTCAATTTGGTTATAAAAGTATGTATCAATTTCTGATTTACACTAAAAAATGCAAAATATTATTCTTAATTTTCTAAATGATTTTAAAGTCAGAGCAGTTGATATAATATTTCTTGATTTCAGTGATGCTCCGCGGATTTTCCGTTAATTTTTTTTCTGATTTTTCAATAATTTAGGGAAAAATCGAGCCTTTTTTGGATTTCTTGAATTATATTTAAATTTAACTTAATTTTAGTTAAAACTTAAATATTAAATTTCTAAAACGCATTGTTTTTCACTACATTTACGAACTAAAGTGTAGTATATGGTTTCGTTTTAATCATCGCGTACATTAAACATTACATACATTAATCATTGAATACACTAATCAGCGCGTACACTAATCAACACGAACACCAATCTACGCTTATACTGATCCACTCGTACACTAATTAATCCGTTTTATAATCCCTCATATATTAATAAACCCATATACTTATTCACCATAATTTGAGAAATATTTTTAGAATATTTTAAAACCAATCTGAGAATCTTATTAAAAACTACCTTAAATGTAGTGATTATGGCTTTGATTGCAGGCCTTGTTTAAAAATAATATTAAATAATATTTAATCCGTAATTTTTTGTATAATTATCTATGAACAAGATTGTTTAATTTTATTTAATCAAATAAAAACAATTAGCATATTTGTGATTATATTAATAAACTGTAATTTAAGCCAAACATATTTTTTGAAAATATCATCTCAAGGGTATTAATATAAATGGAAAAAAGATCGCATTTTTTAGACAAATAAGGATAATTGAAAAAAATAAACATTATTAAATCTTTAAATAATATGTTATATTATCTTATATTTTTTTGGATTCGGTCACACAAGCATGGATATCACAAAGATTTTTATTGATAAAATCAATAAATAAAATATTTGATTAATTATCAAAGAAAACTGTAATTTAAACTTTTAATAATACTATATTATTTATGTTCTATATTCTGAATTTAGAATTTAAATCACCTTAAATACAGAATTTTATATCAATTTTTAATCAAGAAAATGGTTAAACTTAACAAAATTTACCTATTTTATAATTTAACAAAATATAAATGATAATGGCAAAATAAAACAATTATATTTTTTAAATGATTATAGACAAAAGGGTTGTTTATATTAGCTCACAATCCACTAAACAAAATCATAAAATAAACTAAGCTTTTATAAATAACCATTAAATTAACACAAATATATTTAGGTTTTTTAAAATTTATTTCAAACCCTAATTATAGTTTTTTAAGAAAAATAATTTTTTTTAATATTCAAAATATTTTAAGTTTACACTCTTAAAGAATGTATTTTAAATTTTAGATAAATATACTGTAATTTAATTTGTATTTAATATTGGATCCAATAGTTAATCTAATCAAAATAAATTTTATTTAAAATAATTTAGTTCATATAACTAAATATAACTAAATGAACTATTTTAGTTCATATAACTAAAAATTATATTCCATATCTTTGATACTAAAATTAGTTGTTGTGGTTAAAATTAAATCAAAACAAATGTTTTCAAATTTTTTCTATTAAAAATAGTAAATTAGTTATAATAATTAGTCGTTTAATAATTAAATCAAAACGTAAAATTAACATTAATGGACAATACTTTGGGTTAAATGGTCTATTTAATTATGTTTTTGCAAGATATTTCTTGTATTTTATTTAAATAAAATTAACAATTTTTTGGCAAATACTATTAAATTATTGACAAAAAAGTATAAAATTTATTATTTTAGATTTTAATTTAAAGTTTAAATTTAATATTACTTGTGAATTTATATTATTATTTTGCAGCTTTTTTATTGTTTCATTGAAATATTTTGCTTTAAATATTTATCATTTATTTACACGACATTCAATTTTTGGAATAAACTAATTATTTGAATGAATTTTAATCTATTTTTATTTCAAAACAAATGAGTTTTCAGAAAATTATACATTTTTAAAAAAATAAAAGACAATATTTTTATAATTGAATATTATTTCAAATAAAAACGTTTATTAAATTATTAATATTTAATTTATTTATTTACCAGAACAACAGTTTTGGTAAACTCAAAGTTATGTAAAAGTAAGATATTCTTACTTTTTTCACTACATTTACGCAGTAGGTGTAGTATATAGTTTCGTTTTACACCCACCCACCAACCCACCAACCCACCCA
>JAQIXI010002383.1:0-10481 GCA_034700165.1 Galumnidae sp. Gr-Ori-00277
TTACTAGCAAAAGGGTGAATATTACCCGTTAATCTCCAAAGAGCTAGTCCCCGTTGCAAGCAAAAAGCGGGGGGGGGGGGGTGGGCGGGCGGGCGGGCGGGTGGGCGGGCGGGCGGGTGGGCGGGCGGGTGGGGGAAAAACGATTCTATATACTACCTTTACAATGTAAATGTAGTGAAAAACAGTGAAAAGAAAGTTAATAAACTGTTTTAACTGATTTTAACTGAAGATTCTTTAATAACTGAAAATATCGACAGTTTTTTATTACCGATTGAAATGAAATAACTGAATGTCTGATCGATTCTATAATCACTCCATTTATAAACATTTTATGGGAATCGCATAAAAGGAAAGGTATAATCGTATGACAGACTAAAAATATTGTTTCTTTGTCTGAATTTTTCCATTTTTTATCGTAGTTTTTATATCTGATTATTATCTCATTTTTTTGCTTAACTTTTTATGATAATTAAGCAAGTTTATTATTATTATTATTTTTATTGTTAAGACGAGTATTTCTCACATCTTTACAACAAATTATCTTATTATTAAAGATTCAATTCTTTGAAACACTTTTAATATTATTATTAATTGATTGAAGAATTGGAATAATTCCAAAGAATTACAAAA
This sequence comes from Galumnidae sp. Gr-Ori-00277, assembly GCA_034700165.1. Taxonomy (NCBI): domain Eukaryota; kingdom Metazoa; phylum Arthropoda; class Arachnida; order Sarcoptiformes; family Galumnidae; species Galumnidae sp. Gr-Ori-00277. The sequence goes on from JAQIXI010002383.1 coordinate 631, forward strand.
TCAGCTCATTTTTCACCGATTATCACAAACAGAATCAAGAATAAATGATGATCTTGGCCAGTTATAAAAAGTAAAAGGCCACTTATATAATCTAACGAGTTTCGCAAAGAGCAAGATAAGATATTTGATGGAAAATTTAGGAAAAAATAAGAATACCCTTCAGAAGACTTAAGGAGAGATCAATGACTGTTATAATGATTATTCCAAATACAAATCAGAAATTCTAATAAATAATATTTGATGGATAACTTTTGGGACAATAAATAATTAAATCTAAAAGTATGACCACAACAATGTGTGAAGAACTGGTTATCGCTTAAACTTTTGGAATATTAATTGTTAGCAAAGATATGTATTGAATTGTAGTCACTTTCCCGATGTGACCACTCATATATGGATAGACACATTTTAACCTTGGAAATAATTTGAATTATATAAAGTGAAAACCATTTTCGCCCAACCATTATGACATCATCTTGTACAATCATTGTTGCAATCAAATTATTGTCATTTTAAATGTAATTACGACCAGAATTTCCAAGAATATCACATTTACTTATCAAATATAGAGATAACTTGGAATAACCGTGAAAGGAAATAGTCGTACAAGTTGATTTCAATTCATTTTAAAATTGTTGAAATCTTATAGATATAAAGTCAATTTCCAGTTAAAATTAGTGACAGTTTAGAAGTGAAATATAGTGAAATCACACATAAATTAGTAAAAGTTGTTTAGAAAATATTTTATTTTGATTTAAATTTTAATACAAAATAACATTAAAAATATAATTCTATTATTAATTAAAATTTGATTAAATAATGTCTTATATTTAAATTCTGGAAAATATTTTTTTTTGCAAACTATTCAATATTAAGGCACACCATTAACTTCAACTTAGTATAAACCGGTGCTGACTATCTTTTGAGATAATATGCCGTAATTTCATCTATTCTGAGTTCACTCACTGGAGTCAATCGGATGAATAACCATTAGTTAAGAGTTGACGAGGAATACAAAGAAGAAAACTTAAATTTACTTTCATTTGAATATTTATGGGCTGGAATTAACTAGTTCAAACCAAGTTACTTAACTGACTCCAGTAATAATCGATTATTTAAGAAAGAAAAAAAACTTTTATTTTATCCGCTGAAGAGATGTGCGATTATTGCTATAAAATGTCATTAAAAGTCAATTTAAGTAAATCGAAATCAATTGGAAACAGTAATATGTGAACAGTTTTCATGCATTCAATTATTTGTTGAACGCAAACCTTTCTGTCGGCCCTAAATTTTTTTAGATAAAAAAGGAATTTTAGTTAAAAGAAATTTAAACAAAACTTAGTTTTAATCAATAAAACAAATTTTATAAATTTCTTTAAGTCATTGACATATGATTTGAATAATAGTCGGATAAGTTTTTTTTTATTTTATGGCTTTTCTATTGAAAAGAATTTCATTTTTTTAGTAAAATTTATATTTTTGTTATTTCTTTAGTTTAAACCTCAAAATGATATTTAACTCATTAAAAGTCGAGACATTTATTGGTGTCCTTCACAACGATTGAACCGAAGTTAACCTTTAGCTCACTCGGGAACATATCTTATAGAGTACTCTCATGCAATAAAATTTATATAATTGAAATCAGAATAAATTACTTGAGTAATATTTTAGTATATCTATGTCCTTGAAAGTATGAGCTAATAAAATGTATACTCAGAACAATAAAATTTATTTTGATTTAATGGTATTTAATGATTTGTTTTAACTTTTAAAGACATTTTTAAATATCTATTAATTAGTATTTTTTATCTGTAATATATAATAGATCACGATAAAAATTATAGAATAGGTTAAATATTTTTATATGCAAATGGTACAATTTGTAAAAGGCACAATTTTTAAATGAAGGTATTTAAGATTGATAATTCAAAGGTCACCAAAAAATTGATTCATTATTCAAACTAATTTAGTATTTATTTAATTAGTATTATATTAGAAACAAATTTATAGTAAAAATATGTAAAAACAAATGAAACGAAAATTAAATTTACGGATTGGATATTATTAATTAATAAAAAGTAAATTATTTAAAGCTCATTTATTTAATGTTTTTCAATGAATCTTGTGCAAGCATTTATCGGCCATTTAAGGCCAAGAACATAACAATTTTTAACATCGATTTTACAGAATTAACCAATTTATTCTGATTACAACTATGTAAATTTTATTGCGATAGAAAAGTACTTTATAAGAAATATTCCCAGGTAAGTTTTTATGTTTGGCAGAAATTTGACTTTATTTATGCTTTCGAATGACTTTTAAGTTAATACGTGAAGAGCACTACTTTTTATATAATTTTTTTAAGCTATAAATTTAAAAGTTATAGAAAAGTGAATTGAATTCATAATAAGGCAGAGAAAGGGCTGAAAATTCTTTTGGAGTCGAGCCGTAACTTCAAATTAATTAATCTTACATTTCTTTAAAAAATATACACAAAAACAGACTTCGATTTGAGGGTAAAACTATTAATGCCAAGAGTCGATATTATGTCTCACAAAAACCAAACAATTGGCCAAAAATTAAAATTATTGTTCTTTTAATAAATGACGATCAGCTTAAAATGAACTTGGCTATACTAATCAATTAAAGGTTAACTATTAAAATTAAGTTTCATTTAATTATTTTAATCATTTAATTTATTTTCAAATTTATAAACCAAAAAACGCTTTGAATTCTTTTAAAACCAATTTTTGTTATCTTTAATAAAATCTATTTTATTAAAAACCAAAAAATTTATAAATTGTTCACAAATTGTCACAAAAAAATTGTGTTAAAAATATTATTAAAGAGTTCTTAAATGATAGGATTTGTTGGAATGTTTGGCATTTTATTGCATTTTCTTAAAAATTATATGAATCATAAAAGTCTAGGAATTAAAGGAAAGTTCACGAACTCAAAGACAAAATATTTACAAAACGAGTGCCAAACGTTTTATTAAAGAATTTAAGGAATTCTAATCCGAAGTAATCCACAAAATTCCAGTCAGTATTGGTTTGGATTATTTACTTCAGTCACGTTTAGCTCTCAGACTGGGGTTTTGTTTTCACTTTTAGCCAATTTTTTTTGACTAAAAAACTAATTTTATGATTTCAGAACTTTCCAGAAATAAATGTTAATTAATTGGATAAGAATCGAATCCTGGATTGCAAAGTGAACTGCAAAAAAAAAGAGAGGAAAATGATCTAGATGACGATGAAAGTTACACGAGTACTGTTGTACTAATATTCTCAAATAATTGCAAATTCTAACCATAAGTTAGAGATAAAGAGATATTTTGAATGTATAGGTATTTGAGAGGAATATGTTTTTACAGAAAAACGTAGAAATATCACTACTAATGGCATTGGAGTTCAACAAAATTGATGTGACTGTCCTCCAAGTCTTCAAATGATTGACCTCTCTTTAGATGAGTGGAAAATTGTCGAAATGTGTTCTTTAAACTTAAGATTCTTGACCTAAAAGGCTATTGCTTTCCAATTACTCAATTAAAAAGTTTTTATGTTATTTTATATGGATTTTTGTCTCCAATGAAACCCAAACACAGAATAAGTGTCATTAAACTCTTATCGAATAATATCTTAAATCACAAATAATACTGTTTTCCAACTGAAGAATACATACCTTTGGTCGCAGTTATCAATCAATTTATTTGTTTATTTATGATAAGCACTGAATTATTGGAATAATCTTAACTCAATATCCTTAACATTTAAATAGATTTCGAGATCAATGAGTAAATGTGAAAATAAATGTCTTATTTATCCCAACAATTGTTTATTTATATAATTATTTATAAATCGATTAAAACATTATTAATATAACAAACAATTTTCCAAATTTTAGGTAAATTCTTGGAAAAGTGAATAAATACGGAAGTATTCCTTCGATTGAAGTTTTCATGAATTTTGAGAATTAAATAAATTTTATCGATATTTGAGAATCAATTCATTTGAGTCAATAAAAATTAAATCAATATATTTATTGAAATATAGGTATAAATCAAATATTAGTAAAAAACAAAACCCTTTAGAAAAATATTGAGTTAATTGAAAATCGTCTCAAATTAAATAACAAATAAAACCAATAATTTGTGACAATATTTTACTCTAATATAAAAATATCAAAAGTTATTAAATCTGTAAAATAATGTTAATTCAATTATTCTGAAAATGTGAGCCGTATTTCCCCTACGAATGACATATTTTAAAATGAGATAAAATAAATTAGTAAAACTTAAAACTTTTATCTGAAACAGTTTTTATAAACAGTTTATTTTTATAACGAAACCTTTTCGCAAATAAGTGAACCAAAACAGTAAACAGTTTTGTCAGACTATAAAACTAATTAACGTAAAGATAAGGTCAGGAAAGGCTTGAAAGTCAGACAAAAACTGGTGATGTTTTTCACCATTTAATCTGACACGAAGTAAACAACTATTATTAATATGAAATCACATCAGGAGTTCTACCCTTCCATTCCAGGATTCTATCCCTTCGGCTATTCATTGGAACCATTCCTTACGCAATGATTAAAAAAATTGTCTCAAAAGAAATGATAAATTGATTCCTTCGAATCAAATTCACTGAACTCTTGTTTACAACCAAAAGTGTGCGACGAATGAGAAATCTTAAGTGATTTCAATTAATTATTGGAAAAATACATAAATTTTATAATAAATACTATAAATAAATTGATTTATTTGTTTGCAATTTATCGCAAAACTTATATAATTGACTTAACTTTTTATCGCAACCTTTTAGTGCGAAAACAAAGTCTACAAAAAAATAATAAAGAATTTTTCAATAAAATCTGAAATTGTAAACAGGGATAACCAGGTATAGAATATGAAGTGATTCCAGAGAATTTTAGTGAGCAATCTTAACAAATAACTTTGGATTTGAGGAAAGGGTATTATAGAAACTTTTTCCTAAATTCGGATTTTTAATCCATTTCTGAATGTATGAACAAGGTAAGACAGTGGGAATGAACTTGACAAAGTTTATTTGATGAGATTATCTTTTTATATAAACCAAATTCTTGTAATGTTTGAGTGGAAAAGTTTGAGAATCGGGTCAAACCCCTGAAACGTTTCCAATTGAGTGATATTCAATAGATCACCTTGAACTTTTTTGAATAATATCAAATTTAAGAATCATGGCAATGCATAAATTAAAGCCAAGTTCATTTCATTATCATTATTTTTGAAAAATTCCAAGAAAAGGTTAAAGAGTTGGGTAGAAAGAGTGGTCATTTGTTATCACTTTTTTCTTATTTCATAGTATTTCGAAAGTCTTTTGGCTTTTATTTGATTAGCGATGAGTGGAATACGAATACGAATATAAAGTCAAAAACAAGAGAATCATTCGGTCTATTCGTGTACTTCAGATGAATGACCGAAAATGTTAGAAATGTTGAAAGACCTTAACTTAATCAAAGTCTATGTTGGAGTCAATCAGAGTTCAAATAGTTTTGACTTTTTTCAATCCCAACCAATCTTTCAGTAAATAAAATAATGTTCTCTAACTGTCACTACTTTTAGGCTCATTGGAGACTTCATAGAGGGGCTCAAACGGGGGTTCAAACGGGGGCTCAAAGAGGGGAGAAATATGTCGGCAGAGTTGGCACATTTGTTTATAGGTAACCTAAACTTCTTCTATAGTGGTGGAGTGCCTTTCTATCATTCCCACCCCACTCTGCATAAATCCCACTTCACCTAATCTTAAATTACCAATCTCATTTTAACAAGGCACATTTTGTCAAATTTCAACTTGTCAAATTTGAACTAATCGTTTTGTTGTTCTTTACTTTTAATATGAGCAAGTTCATTTTTTAGCAAATTATAGCAAATATTTTTCATTAACTTAAGTACAAATAATCTTTAAATAATCTCCTTGTTCAAATAAGATATATTGTTTTTTAAAGTATAGTATTAGCAGGAGATTTGGAAGCGAGGAATTTGGTCATATGGTTTGATACCATTGGTGTGCGCACTGCTCTTTCCCTCTCTCTGTCCCTATCCTTGACAGTGAAAGGTCTTATCATTAGTTGCGTTTCTATTTATCGTTAATCGGGTCACTAAACTTGATTACAAACTATGAATACTAAACAATTTGATGCAATCAATTGAAGTTGAAGTTTCACTTTCGCTCCTGTGGTGGGGTCTCAGTGAGGTCTCACCCCTTGTTTATCGTTTACAAAATCGTATATAAGGAACAGACGAACCAAAAGAAGTTTCATATTTAACTCAAGTACTCATAACTTGTATTCAAAGAAAGTTTTCAAATTTCAAAGTTTTAACAAAAAGATGTCTTTAATGAGTTTCTCATTAGTATTGATAGTCGTATACCTGTGCGGCTCTAATGCTTCCATCAGAAGTTTTGCTAATCTGAAGAAGCAATCAAACGAAGCGCCCATACTTTCGACAACTGCCGGTCAACTGAGAGGTCTAAATATCGTTAAATCGAAAAATGTCGAAGTCTTGCAATACTTGGGCGTCCCTTACGCTGAACCCCCGACTGGCGAACTCCGATTCCAAAAACCTCAACCATTGAATCGATCCAATTCTCTGAGAGATGCGACTCAATTCCCTCCAACTTGTGTTCAGATGAGACATTTGCCTCAATTTATTTCTCCGGTTCTTAATGTCGATGACGAACATATGGTAAGTCTTTTTCAAAATAATCGATCGAATCATATATTAATTAAAATCTTTTTTCTAAAGACTTCGGAAGACTGTCTTTATCTCAACATTTATATCCCAAAGAATGCTATGAATGGAAGACAGAATTCACTGCCAATTATGGTTTGGTTACCGGGAGAAGGCTATGACTTCGCCGACGCCCGACAATACGACGGCTCATATTTGGCTGCGTTGGGGAACGTTATTGTAGTCACAGTTCAATATAGAGTCGGAGTCTTTGGTTTCTTAAAGTCAGATTCGATCAGTTCTGGAAATATGGGTATTTGGGATCAGATTATGGCTCTTAAATGGATCAAAAAGAATGCCAGAGCTATTGGTGGCGATGCAGACAATATCACAGTATTCGGTCGTTTCACGGGTTCGATGTCGATATCGATTTTGTTGACCTCACCTGTCGTTCGAGATATGAATCCTCCACTTTTCAAAAGAGCTATACTTCTGAGTGGAATCGCTGTCGGAAAATGGGTTTTTGAACACAATTACCAAAAGAAAGCCAATCAATTGTTTACTGATATCGGATGTGAAGATAAAGTCTGTTTGGAAAGCATTTCCGCACAAACTATTCTCGAAAAGTCATCTTATGGTTGGAGACCTACTTTTGACTCTGAACTGATCGAAGAGGAACCCCTAAAAGCATTAGAGGGCGGAAAGTTTGCTAATGGAGTCACTGAAGTATTGTTGGGTACAAACAAAGTCGAGGGCAGTCTTTGTCTGTTGAATCACTTCGCGGCCAAAACCAGATTTTATGACAAAATAATTAACAATGAATTGACTGAAAACGACTATTTGGCGATCGTTGAGAGCGATATGAAAACCTTTTTGAATGAACCCCTCGACCAACAAAACGATACCATCTCTTACCAAAACAGAGTCTTCATCTCTTCATTAATCGATATGAATGAGGGCTCATCCCTTCGAGATAAATATCTTAACTTCTGTTCTTCACTTTTCATTACATCTCATATGAAGAACTTTAATAAACTGATACTCAGAAGACAACAAACGAAACAAAGAGATACCAACAAAACCCTAACCAATACTTTTATGTATGAACTCCAATATCGGCCATCATTTTCAATCGCCCCCCGATTTATCGAGTCTGCCATTCATGGCGACGACGTTTTATTGGCTTTTGGTCTGACTCATAGTCCTGAGGTTGTGTCCAATAAAGACGATGAAAAGTTAAGCGAAATTCTGATCCGTTCGTTCTCTAACTTTGCCACTACTGGTAACCCAAATGGCATTAATCCAATTGCATCCAATTTATGGTCAAATCCGGACATTTCAATCATTGGCAACAAATTCTCTGAAGAGCAAAGAGGGGATAAAGATGTGGTCGAAGTCACTAAACTGTTTTTGTTCAGTTCTACCGCTGAAGTATTGATCGCATTCTTAACAATTTCGACAACAGTTTTGGCATTTTTGGCCACAACTTTGATTTGTTTTATAATTTTTTCTTTTCACAAACAAAGGCATAATAAGAAGGAAAGCGCTCTCTTATGAATCAGAAGAAAACATTCAATCATTTTATAAATTCATATTTGAAGCACTTCTTATAAATTATTCATTTTATAACTTATTTAATGTAAAATAGTTTTTTTGTATATATTTTTTATACCGAAATCGAATAAATTTTATTGATTTATACTAAATTATAATTAATTAATTCATTTATAAATGCAATTAAGACTTCAACTGATTAAAACCCAAATAATAAATGTTTAATAAAACTTTAAATCACATTAAGTGAGACTCGATTACCAAAAAAAAAGGAAAAATTATTGGAAAAAATAATTTATTATAAAACTTTGGATATGATTTCAGTCCTGAAGAGCAGAATTGTTTGATGTCTCGTCATTGACTTGAACTGAGCCATTGGTCATTTCGTGGAAACCATTGGTTTCATTAGAAACTACTTTAATTTCCTCGTTTGTGTCCGTATGGGAACCATTAATAAGTTTTTCCGAATCATTTTGTTTATCACTTTTGTTATTCATTTCTTTGTCAGTCATTTGCCACAAAGGAATGGCACCGACAGGTGTCGAACTGAACTGACGTCTATTTAGCAAAAGGGCTTTAATTGAGGCCAACTCTGACTTGAGTTCGTGGATCGTCACGTCTTGAGGAGCTTTAATAAAACGAATTTCGTCTTCAATTTGTTTTTTGATATTAACTTCAATTGAAGACATATTTTCTTTCAATAAATCCATAGCTTTTGACAACTGATCCAATTGTTGTTGAATTGCCACAAATGGATGCGGTTTTCGAGTATTTTCAAAGAGTAGGGGTTCTATAAAACGCTTATAAAAAACATAAACGCCATAAACAAAACCTCCGAATAGCACAGCGTTAGACACAAATTGGGAACTTCTGGTCAGAAATGAGGGCATTGTGTGGACAACAGTTGTTCCCATTGGCTGATCATTCATTTGTTGCGGACTATAATTAGGATTAGTATTAAGTGACTGAGAGATTGGGTTTTGAGTCCTCGTGAGTCGACTGCACCGATCGATCGCTAAATCAATTTCTTCTAAACTCAAACCCTTCTTAAGAAGAAATGTTCGCTTTTGTGTTAACGGACTGTCGATTACTCTCGGATTCAAAAGGAAATTGACGGCAGTTTTAACCATATCTTCGCGAATCAGTTCCTTGTTTATCGGTACAACCGGTGGGTTCTTTGCCTGTTCTTCATTTGTAGTAATGGTTTCATTATTGGTGTGAATGTCATCAGACGATACATTAAATGTCTGAAAAATGGGATCAAATTTAGATTTTTATGTATTTTTATTAATAATAATAAAAACAAATTAAAATACCTTTTCGTCTGATTTGTTTTCAGTCATTTTTAGTTTATTTATAAAATGAACTCTAAATTAGACTTAAATTTATTGAAATCAAAGTCTATTCACTTAAGTATTTACTAAAAAAAATGAGTCAAAACATAAGGAAATGATTCAAAACAATGTTTTGGGTTTTTTTTCATCCGTTTATTGATTTATTTTTGTTTATATTAAAGTAAACAGAAGTAAAGCCTTAAATGAGTGAAAGAGACGTAACTTTAATCAAAAGTGAATTAATGATAAGCCTTTTG
>JAQIXI010002384.1:0-10480 GCA_034700165.1 Galumnidae sp. Gr-Ori-00277
AAAGTCATGAAATACAAATAATTTCTGAAATGAATGTCGAACTACAAAACCAAACAAAAGCCCTCAACGAAGAAACCGAACAAAAGATTAAGGAATGGAAAGATATTAACTCAAAATTAGAAGCAGACGTCGAACAGTTAACCATTGATTGCTTTCTTCTGACTCAACAAAAAACAGAACTAAATCAAGAACTCAATGAAAGGATACATCAAATGAATGAAAGTTTAATTAAAACTGAAAAAGAACTGAACGAAGAAAAGGACAAAGTTTTGAGGGCTAACGAAGAACTGAAAGAAGAAAAGGATAAAGTTTTAAGGGTTAACGAAGAACTGAAAGAAGAAAAGCAAAAGGTTTTAAGGGTTAACGAAGAACTCAACGAAGAAAAGCAAAAGGTTTTGAGGGTTAGCGAAGAACTGAACGAAGAAAAGCACAAAGTTTTGAGGGCTAACGAAGAACTCAACGAAGAAAAGCAAAAGGTTTTGAGGTTTAGCGAAGAACTGGACGAAGAAAAGGACAAACTTTTGAGGGCTAATGAAGAGCTCAATGAAGAAAAGCAAAAGGTTTTGAGCGCTAACGAAGAACTCAACGAAGAAAAGGATAACGTTTTGAGGGCTAACGAAGAAACCGAACAAAAGATTAAGGAATGGAAAGATATTAACTCAAAATTAGAAGCAGACGTCGAACAGTTAACCATTGATTGCTTTCTTCTGACTCAACAAAAAACAGAACTAAATCAAGAATTAAATGAAAGGATACATCAAATGAATGAAAGTTTAATTAAAACTGAAAAAGAACTGAACGAAGAAAAGCAAAATGTTTTGAGGGCTAACGAAGAACTGAAAGAAGAAAAGCAAAAGGTTTTGAGGGCTAACGAAGAACTGAACGAAGAAAAGCAAAAGGTTTTGAAGGCTAACGAAGAACTCAAAGAAATTCAAGACGTCGTTGAAAAGAGATTCAAAAGTTTCAAAGATAACGTTTCAGCTCTTAAACAGAGTTTATTAGAAGAACAGCAAAAGTCATTCCATTTAGAAAATGAACTGAAAACTATTAATCAAATTCAAAGCCAACAAATGAAAAGTATTTCCAGAGAATACGAAAAATTGATCTCTGATTTAAAAACACGACTCAATACCGAAGAAATGTCTTTTGAATTCGAACGAAAAATTAAAGAGCGTTTCGCTAAAGAAAATGATGAATATTACAAAAAAATTCAGTTCCTTCAGAGCGAAATCAAACGAATGAAAGAGTCGCCACCGGAAAGCAATTCTTATGTCTGTCTCCCGACTACTGTCAACATAAATGCTATTCAACCGAATTTCACGAATAGAAGCGTTTCTTCAATGGATGTCTCCAATTATTCCAACTGTAATAACATATCTTTGAGTATAAATCGAAAGCTTCCGTCGGGAACCGGCCATCGGTTTATTATGGCTGACGAAGAGGGAGAGTTTATGGATCCGAATCACTTAAATGCCCTAAAAAGGGGTGAATGCAATTTAGAGGACTCTCTTTATGACGAACAGCGAATGTCAGTACTTCAGAGACGAAATACAATGGTTTTGCCTCATTTGAGGTCTTCCTATGCGGTAGAGCTTCCATTTATGAAAGAAAGAGTCAGTCCCGAAGAAATAAAACATGGATTCAAAGATAACGATTCCATGACTTTAAAACAGATTCAAAATCTTAGTTATAATCGAAAACAAAGGGACGGTTCCATCAGTTGTGATAATATCAGTATAAACGCAAACAAAGCACTAAAGAGGTCAGAATGGATGACAATATCTCTCTTTTAAATTTCATTTCAATAAAACTTATTTATTATTTCCTCAAAAACTGTTTCAATGCTTTATTTTATTCCTTTTGTTTAAATCTAATCAAATGTTGAGTTATTTTTAATGAAATCTATATTTGATTTTTATTTATTTTAGAGAAGAGACCGAAAACTTAAGAATAACATCGAATAGAATGAGTCTGAAAAACATGACTCCGAGTAAAATGTTTAAACGAGTCCTCAAAAGCAACAAAAGTTGGACTCCGAGTAAAAAGTAATCATTGCTTCGATTGCCTTCAATTCATTTGAAATATATTTATATTTATTGTTTTATCAGAACTTTTTGAATAACAAACAAATGTCTTATATTTTAATACAAATTATTGTCATTTTGTTAAACAATTATTGATTTTAATTAAGGAGAGCTCAGAAACCATAATCAGAGCCCAATCTTTTCATTTGATTAGTTTTTTATTTTCATTGATTTTTATGAAAAATTCAAATAAAGTATTTTTCAAAGTTTTTAATATTTTGTTTTCATAATACCATGGGTAGAGTAAATCAACATTTAATAGGATTATCGCAATAACTATTAGGACTAATTGTTTGATCGCAAAAAACTATTAGGAATATCACAACAATTATTAGGATTTTTGAATTTTCATTCAGGAATTGACTTCAATCAAAGCAGTACTCAATTTAATATTCAAAATATTTTTAGTTTATAATAAAGTGTTAATCAAATGCCGTTTCTTTGTCACAAAAAATCAGTTCTTCAGAAAATCTTCAGAAAACTATCACTTTTGACATCAGATCAAAACAATTGTTTAGATATGAGACTCAGTTTGGGTACTGAAAGCGAGGAAAACGTTAATTTCTCGACACATAAACTAATATTTATATTAAAATATATTTAAAATTTCATTAATTCTTATAAAAGTTTCAAAAAATTGTATCACTTTATGAATGCAATTACTTAATGTTCCCCACAATTGCCTCACGTATTGCCATTTGATTTGAAACAAATAAGAGTTGAAATTCAACTCTTAAACACTGAATCTATATTTTTATGGCAAAACAAACTAAGATCACGACATTCTTCAAGAGTTCAACAAATGATGGGTTTAATAATGACCGCAAAGACTCTAATGATGTCAACAACTCTGTCGACAAAACAAATATTTTTAACCAAAAAAAGCGAAAATTTAATTCATTTTCGTTCAACTCTTTAGTCAACGAAACCTCTGATAAAAGACTTACCGCCAAAAAGAGATTTACAAAGACTTCAGCAAAAGTTTGTCCATTTTATAAGAAGATCCCAAACACTGGTTTCGTTGTCGACGCTTTCAGTTATGGTTCGATACCAGGAATTAGTGTCTATTTCTTAACTCATTTCCATTCCGACCATTATATCGGTCTTAAGAATTCATTCAATCATCAGATCTATTGCTCCCGAATTACGGCGTCTTTAGTCAGAAATAAGTTTAAAAATGGTTTGTTTACACTTAAGATAATTGAAACGAATTCAACCGAAGATGTAATGGGAGTGAAAGTGACGTTCTTTGAGGCGAATCACTGTCCCGGAGCCGTTGTTATACTCTTTGAATTGAGTAATGGTTTGCGTTACTTACATACGGGTGACTTCAGGGCTGACCACTCATTCTTTCAGTACAAGAAACTGATTTGCAAACCAATTGACACAATCTTTTTGGACACCACTTATTGCGATCCAAAATATGATTTTTTGCCTCAAAAACAGATTTTAGAGACAATTGTTTCCATTTCTACCGATTATTATAAGAAAAATCCAAAATTACTTATCGTTTGCGGCTCTTATAGTATTGGCAAAGAAAATGTCTTCATTTGTATCGCAAATTCTCTTCATTTGAAAGTTTGGACGAATGACAGCAAACGAGAGATCTATAGCTGTTATAAAGACAATAGAATTGATTCTATTTTGACCTCAAATAAACAAAATTCAAAACTTCACGTCTTGTCTATGGATTCCATTAATGAAGGGGTAGTTTAAGAACTTTTGTAAAACAATTTAATCTCTGATTTGTTTTCGAATAGTTTTTAAAAAATTATTTACAAGAATTCAATGGTCTTTACAACGAAGTGCTGGCCTTTCGGCCGACGGGTTGGGAACACAACCAAAAGTCATTAAATGGTGTTAAGACTAGAAAATACGATAACATAACGATATGTGGTATAAATCAATTCAAAATTGGAGTCAATTTATATCTAATCTGTTTGTTGGCACAGGTATTGAATATAGCGAACACTCGAGTTTTACAGAACTTCAACGTTTCATAACATTTTTCAAACCTAAAAGAGTGGTTCCAACTGTTAATAATGGAAATCAATTGAAAATCAATGAAATGAATGTGTTTTTCAATCAATGGATTAATTCTTCGTCCAATTGTTCAGAAGTTACAGTCATTCCAAGTAAACCAAAAATCAACGGTTCAATTGTCACTTGGATTAACCAAAACAAGAATTGCGGCCAACAATCAAATCATAAATAAATTTCTAGTCTTTTATATAAAACTGTTTTTAATCACATTTTTTTACTTTTAATTATAAATAAAATTTCGATATTTTATAAAATACTTTAGCCTTAAGTCATGTAATATATATTCAATGGTTTCAAAGTTTAATTGCGATAAAATTCAATTACAATTTAAGAGTTAGAGTGGGATTCAAAGTCAGGTGAAAATAGTTTGGGTACAGAATCCTAACTTCACTTTTGAAGAGTCTATTCAATAGTCACTATTGCATATGAAATGCAATAAAAGTGCAAAAGTTGTGCCACACTTTACTTAACGTAAGTCTAAAAATATCGATTCATAAGAATGACAACTGATTTCTACTCGTTTACAGAATTATCACTGTTTTGAGTGCAGACACAGAATATAAAAACCGTCGAAAATAATTTTATTACAACAAAACATTGCATTCAGTCTTAATGTCAAAATGTTTTTAACTAAAATAAAACTCAATTTTCTTAAATGTTGTGAATTAAATAAACATTTATTTAATAATTACTGTCAAACAAATCAATATTTTAATTCCACTCAATATTATCCAATTGTTAACTATTTTTCAAAACAATGTCTCTTAAAATCATATCCAAGAAAATATAATTTCCGAAAATTACATAATTCTTATTATAAGTCTTCAAAAAATTTTATTAGAAATAATAAATATTTAGAAAATTCTGATAATTTATTGAAGTAAGTAAGTTTTATCAGTATTCAATAAAATTTGTTTTTTTTTTGAGCATGGTTATTTTTAAATAAATTTGATAATAGAGAATACATTAGATCTTATTTATAACGATATTAAATAAATGAATAAATTGTTTATAATTTTATAGAAATGAAGAACTTTTTGAACAGTTATTCAAATCGTTTGCAGACGAAAACCAATTACTAAATGTCGGGAAATTTCTGTCGGCTTTGGCTCAAAAGGGAATTAAGAAAACAGACCAACGATTGGAACGAATGGTTGATTGGCTTAAAGACATTTTAGCCGAAAGAAAAGAGAGCGGAAATATTGAAGGACTGACTCTCACCAAAGATCTCTGTCGGAGTGTTTTTGAAGAAAACCTAATTCTGTTCAGTCGAGCCTTTAGAGACGACTTCGTTATTCCCGATTTCCCACATTTTTGTAATTACATCGAAGATATTTATTGGAAATGTAAGGCTAATACCAGGGGAAAAGTTGCTAGTTATATTGCACAGTTGGCCAAGTTTAATCCAGGTATGTTTTTATATGCCTTATATTTTTTATTGACTTTTCTATTGAACAGAATATTGGGGGGTAAGTGTCTGCACAGTTGATGGTCAGAGATATTCAATCGGTGATACAAATATTCCGTTTACCATTCAATCGACCGGAAAGCCTATCAATTATGGGATTACTTTGCATGAGTTGGGAAGAGATGAAGTGCATAAATATGTGGGTCAGGAGCCCAGCGGACGAATGTTCAATGAATTGGTTCTCGATCACAATCGCAGACCACATAATCCTATGGTTAATGCGGGCGCTATCCTTATCTGTTCAATACTCATGTATTTGATAAAAGTATAGCCTTTTCTTTCAATTGAATCAATCATTCATTTGATTTGTTATTATTTTTAACAAAAAAACAGCCGAATATGAAAACCTCAGAGAAGTTCGATTGGGTCACCACTTATTACAAGTCTTTGTGCGGAAATGAATTCCTTGGTTTTAATAACGCAACCTTTTTATCGGAAAGAGAGGCCGCCGACAGAAACTTTGCGATCGCTTACTATATGAAAGAAAATAAATGTTTTCCACAAAACGCTGTTCTCAAAGATGTTATGGATTTCTATTTTCAGGTCTGAAATCATTGATTCGATTAAATCGAATCTTTAAATCATATCTATTGTCAACAGATGTGTTCCCTTGAAGTGAACTGCCATACAGTGAGTGTTATGGGCGCCACTCTCGCCAACGGAGGCATTTGTCCCGTCACTAATCAAATAGTTCTGAGCAATGCTTCAGTTCGTGACTGTCTATCACTTATGCATTCCTGTGGAATGTATGACTATTCGGGACAGTTTGCATTTAGAGTGGGTCTGCCCACAAAATCAGGTAATAATTTAGAAATTATTGAAATAAATTTATAATTAACTCATTATATTCTTATTAAAAAGGAGTATCAGGGTCTATGATGGTAGTTATCCCTAATGTGATGGGCATTTGTCTGTGGTCACCACCGCTGGACTCTTATGGGAATTCTGTTCGCGGGGTAGAGTTCTGCGAAGAATTGGTATCGATATTTAATTTCCATCACTTCGACAATTTGTTTCATTCAATCTATAAAAAGGATCCGCGAAATAAAGACTTTCATTCGAAACCGATTTTAACGATTTGATAGTTTTGTTTTTCACTAAAATATTTAATAAAATAGAAATTCATTATTCATTTTATCGGAGAATGACTTAACTCTCAAATAAACTAATCATTAATAAACATATTTTGACGACAAAAAAAACTTTTTGATATCAGAAATACTAAAGAATTCACTCGAAAATAGTCTCCAAAAAGGAGTAAAAATTCTTTTTATTTATTTTAATACAAATGTTTGAGAATTTAAATATCAATAAAACGATATTTTCAGTCAAAAAATAATTATTTAATTGAAAATTAGCCTAAATTTAAGTCTTAACTATTGAACAACAAATTGGGCGAAAAAATTAACAAAACCTAAGATCACAATTAAATATAAAAATATGTACTGAATTATAGGAATGGGTCGTTCCGTTATACGTTTGGCCTTCAGATAACTTAAAGGGGGTAAACTGAAAATATAAACCAGTGATGAAAAGGAACCCGTGTATCGGATAATTGTCCCGATGTGTGGATAGTATATTGCAAACGCCAGACATAAAGAAATTAAGACTATATTAAGACTTATTATGTGAATATAACGCGGACTCATATTTGGTATCAATAAATGCATTACTTGTATTCTAAGCATCAAAACCAGGAGTGGATACAAACTGAACACTTGGAGTAAAAGAAATGCTCGGGTAATAAAGGCAAGGATGTCATTGCTCTCAAAATTGTCTAAGAAGTTATCTCTTAAGCAGTCTTTACTTAAGGGGAAAGACATGTAAATTAGAGACGCTATCAATAGATAAGTAAATCCGACCAAAAGATAAGCGATTCCTAAATCTCTTCTATTGTTTTGTTGGTTTCTATTGGTTCGAAGCAAAGAAATAACGCAATTGTGAACAAAAAGTGCTAAACCCAATATCCCTGACATAACTGGAAAATTCCAATTAAAGAGTTTTGTGTACTCTATGTTATTGACATCAGAGAAATCCATATTAAAAGGACCCCACTTTAGAGACTTATATGCGGCGAATATCAGCAAATAAATCACTGAAACACTTCCGACGACATTGAATTTCATAAAGAAATTGACTGACTTTAAACTAATAATTGGTGCCATCAAAATAGCCAATAGAAAGGGCACGACTCGACTTAGATCATTGAAGAATGTGGTATCACCTCTTATTGTGTTGTTCACATCTTTTTGGCCATTAATAAAACAGATCACTTCAGTCATATTTGTCGAAATCGGAGTGTTTTCATCAATTGTTTGATACATGAATGTAATGATGTGTTCCAAGAAATTACTCATTAGAACCCAATAGACAATACATCCACCGATAAGTGTTATTAGAGAAGCGAATAGCGATACTATATATGCAAAGCGACCCAAAAGATGATATACCTATAGATTAAAGTTTGATTAAATTATTCGAATTTAATAGAATTAGTATAAGACTGACCGCATCACTGAATTCAATGACATTAAGTTTAACCATTTTTGGTATCGAAATGATTAGGTTTGCGGTATAACAACAGAGAGCGACCATCACTAGTAAAAGAAGAACACCACAAACGAGACCTGCTCTGTGTAGAGCCCATGGAAGACAAAGAAGTGAAGTTCCCATGAGCATATTCCAAATGGCAAATATTGTCACAAAACTGCTCTGTTGTCTTCCTTTAGAACTCACATCTGTTTCATAAGGCAAAGCTATCCGAGGAATATAGAAGTACCATGGTACTACGTGATCGGGTATTTGTAATGGATTAGAGTCAACATAACCGGAATGTGCGCCCGACAAACGGTTATAATAACGATAGCGATTATATGCAATACTGGCCTCATATACGTCTTGATTGCCGTAATGGAGTTGACCCACATTTTGCTGATCCGGTGGATAATGATATGGTCTACGACTTGATGTCACTGAAGAAGAAAATTCAGACGAAGTGAGCGCCGGATGAGATCCGATTGTATTATAAATAATTTCTTGTCCGACATCTCTTTCACTCCTTAATAAAGGCGAACAAGAATTGACACTATTCTGAGCACTTCTCATGTCTTTAAGTTAAATCTTTATTAATATTTTGTTAATTTGTTTTGAATTCAGCAAAAGATATGAAGAGAAATGTCAGTCGATTTGAGTCCACTTCAAACTCATCTCTATTTTCAAAGTTGTTATAATAAATAGGTTTTATATATCGCTTATCTTTGAATGTCTTCTATTTATCATTTTTGGTGATAATCTATAAACAAATGCTTAACAAACATAAAAACTAATGTATTTAATAGTTGTTTGTATTTATCTTTTGTCCGTAAAGTCAAACCTGTAATCAATTAAATCTATTTAACAAAAAGTGTTAATATTAATCAAATCCTTACCAAAATTGGGCCAAAACTATGAAAAACAAATAATAAATAGTGATATCAATTAAATGATATCAACTCTTAACCAAAATTTAAATAAACAGAAAACAAATGCAGAAAAAAAATAATTGAAAAACAAATTGTTTTTAATTAAACATTTTTTTTAAATAACTGAAGGCTTTTTAGTTAACGATTAAAAGAGTGCGAAGTTTTTCATTAAATTCAAAGCGATATTGAATTCATATTTTATCAAAACATTTATCATCTGATTGTAGATACAAGCAATTACTCAATGTATCATATCTTGATTGGTTTGGGTAACGACAAACAACCGGATCATTCAAACAAAATAATAAATAAAATTCAGCTGAAGTTCAACTTCAATGAACTTTAAATTTTTCCCATTTATTAATAGTAGAGATGTTCACAGATATTACAAAAAATTAATAATTACTTCATTCATTCATTTATACAAATAAAATACAAAAATTACCTTATTCATATAATTTATTGTAAAATTTGTTCATTTGACCATGGTATTTCCTGTATGACATGGACTATATTTGGTTTTATAAATATTAAAAAATACTGGTTTTGTTATTAACAACTGTTGAGCTCTGTTTTGATTGACTTATATTTGGTTACAAAAGACCCCTAAACTTGTTTTGAGTCAAAACATGTGTTTTTGTTATTTGATTTAAAAGTCATTCAAAACTTTGTTTGAAATTAATATTAATTATTATTATTATTATTATTATTATTAATATCTTTTTTATTGAAAACTAAAATATTATTATAATAATGGTTTTCATTATTTGCTTTTATAAATAGTTAATTAGGAACTGTTAAGAACTGTTAAAACTTCAAATGATATCTTAAAAACTGATTTAACAGTAATTTGATTGAATGTTAAAAAACATTTTGATTTTTGGGAACCGATCGAAGAATTTAATCAAAGAATCAAAACTAAAATTAATGATAATATCAATGGATAAGAAAAGTTCAAAAGTTAAGAGAAAAGCAAAACCAGAAGTTAATAATTGTGTTCAAACGTCTGACAAAATTAATAAAAAGATTAAAACTATTCCATCAAAAAATATTTCAATTATTCCTCAAAAAATTAGTCCATATTTTCAATCAAAAGATAGACTTTTCGTTGAGTTCTTCCAAAACAAGTCTTGCATTGAATTATCGAAAGCACTTTTAGGCCAAATATTGTGCCGAAAAATATCAGAAGACGGACCTATTCTTAAAGGAAAGATCGTTGAAACTGAAGCCTATTTGGGAGTCGAGGATAAGGCGAGTATGACATTCGGCGGACGAAGAACTGATAGGAATGAGCCCATGTATATGAAAGCCGGCACTTGTTTTGTATATATGACTTATGGTATGTATCAGTGTTTCTTAACAAAGTAAGACATAGCACCAGTGCGCGTGCTCAGATCAATTAGAGGCAATATATGGACTATAGT
>JAQIXI010002385.1:0-10477 GCA_034700165.1 Galumnidae sp. Gr-Ori-00277
AAGACTTTTGTTAAAACTCTTCAGACGAGAGACTATCGATTCGTTTGAATTTTATTTGAATTTGAATTCGATTTCAACCAAAAGTCAATTGTTGTGAATCGCGTTTCTTATGAATACTATTAATAGCTGTCAGTAATAGTGTCCACAAAATAAGTGAATTTCATTTTAAAATTTCGGTCAAACAATGAAAAAGTGTTCGCAAATTAAAACTCATTAAATAAAACCAAAAATATTTTTCGTAAAACTTTTGAATAAATAATAAAATTAATTAATTAAATGCATAAAACTTTTAATTTATTTAAAATCGATAACAAATTTTTCGAAATAAATTGAAATAAAAAATAACCGATAATTACATCAAATAAAGAAAAGATAATATCAAAGCTAAGGAAGAATTGCGACAAAAATAATAATAATTTAAATTTTGAAAAGTCTTTCGATTTTAACAAAAATACATTTTGTTTGAGAAATGAGACAAAAATATAATTTACTCTTAAATTCAAATTTAAGACTAATTTTAATTAAATATTTTTCAAAACATTTGTCGAGAAAATGCTTCAGTTCTGCCATTCGAGAAGATATTCGACTTTTCCGTCGGGTTTCACCCTTTGGGCCAAAATATTGAATTTACAGTCAATCCGTGGATTAGAAGTCGAATTCTTGAAGCACTCCATTTTGGGAGCGCTCACTGATGTGCTCTGCGATGAAGTATCGATAATATTGGGCTCTTCTTTACATGAGATTCGAGTGGTTTGTGTCGATTCCGATGAAATGTTAATCCCTGGACTCAGAAATGATCCCTTCGAGAGACGACCTTTTAATGGAATTTCATCCAAATCACAAAATGGGTTATTACTGCCCTCGAAATTTTCTGGCACAGGTATGACTGCATCCAATGACCCAATGGTCATCGTTGAGATCCCCTCAGAATCAGTGCTGTCCTCATAGTTATTCAAAGCCAAAGGAGTGAACTTTTCGTTGGATTTTGTAGAGATTTTGGGTCGTTTTGCTGTGCTTTTAGGGATGAGTCGGGTTTTCGACTTATTTTTCAAAACTTTTGTTGCATTGCTTTGAGAGCTTCGGCTGTTTATACTAACAGTACTGGCGTTACAACTATTGCTTCCTGTGCTCGAACTAAAACTATTGCTGCGACCGCTCTTCTGTTGCACTTTTTTAATGTTGTGATTAGTATTGAGGAGCGGCCACTTCGAGGCTCCTTTACGACAGGCGCCATACATGAGGGGAGGTATCACTTTTTGAGGAATAATCGGTTCTGAAGGCGATGTGTTTGAAGGAGTGGGAGATGTGGGCGATGACGACGATTGCAATGCAAACGGAGGCGCGAAAATCAATGGCTTTTCAAAAGGAAAGGGCAGACGAAGTGCCCACTGACCCGCTCTTTTCCGAACTTCCTTTCCATTGATAAACCGACTGTCGTTTGTTTTAAGAACTGCTGATATCCTGTCCTGAAGTTCCCTTTCAGTCAATTTCTGTATGTCTTCACTCATTCTCAACATATTTGAATTGTTTTGAATGAATGGAACGATATCTGCACTCAATTCGAAGAACTTCTTTTGGTGCTGAAGCGCCAGATTATTGATAACCAGAGCAATCATATCCGACCACTTCATTATAATTCTCTTCAGTTGTTCTTTATTTTTGGTACAAACGGAACATTTGAATGTATAGTAATGGTCGCCATATAGAAGAGGAGTTTCAAGAGCTTGAATGCAGGCCTCGTGAAACCATTGCAGACATGACGAGCACTGAAGCATTTTTGAGTAATAATTGCCATTTCCTCCACAGTAACAGTACTTTTGTTCGCTATTTATTTGATGAAATTCGTCCCAATGAAGTGAATTCAAATCATAGGGAAACTCCGTTTTCATATTTTTGAGGGCCCGTCCGATGATACCATTTTTTTCTGCTCCGCCCTCTTTGGTTCCCAAAGCGAAAACACAGAGACGACAAGTCCAGGGAATGTCAGGTTCTAGTATTTCGTCTCCAATTTTTGGTTTATGACATTTCTGATGATAGCCCTGATTGCAAACATCGCAAATGACTATTTCGTTGGGCGCCACAGAAGTACCATCTCTACATATTGCGCAAAGAATGTCCGAATCGGCCATAACTGCGCCAATAGACAACTGTTTGTGAAGGTCTTCAAATCTAATCCAATATAAGGAACTGTCTTCGAATCGAATCAAACATTTCTTCAAATTTGAATCAATCTATTCATCAAAAGAAAAATTATATCAAATGAGACATTCATTTAAAACAAAAACTTTTATTTATATCAGAGATGAGGAAAGGGAGGGATTACAGCATCAATTAAACCAAATGTTTAGATCATTTAAAGGATGGAAATCTGATTTTTGGATCAAAAACCAAAATATTTGGTCAGTTGTGGACCAAAAAAAAAGAGATCAAAATTGTCTAAAAAGAAAAATAACATTTTTATCAAGTTTTGAAAAAAGCAGCCCTCCCTCAACCCTCTCGGATCGAAACCATTCACTGACTTTATTTATATACCTTTGCTTTAATCAAAGGATAAATTTCAGAAATTAAAAGAAAAATAGTTATAAAAAGAATAAATAAAACAAATTTAAAATAATATTAATAAAAACGTATAAAACTCTCAGAAAACATGTTTTGAGAAATGCTTTACTAAAAATCACTTCATTTAAACAAATTTGAGAAATTGATTATTGAATACAAATGTTTATCAAAAGCTATTTCGACCAAATGAGACAAAAAATATAAAACATTTTCTTATATATATATATACTGAATGCAATGACCAAGTATTGTATTGTAAAGTTTAAATTGATTTCATTGTATGTATTATAATTTATAAACTTATAATTCATTAATACAACTCTCACTAAACGGCAAAACTTTATGCAAATGAGTTCAAAAAGCCTTCAACTATTGTCACCCCAACAGACAATATATCAATGATTTTGGGTTCAAAGGATTGAACTCATGATTTTACCGATACTAACATTACTCTTTTGTTAATAAATAATTTCCTTACTCATTCAAATAATGTTGAATGAATAAGTTTAATGTGTTTACTCATGTCTGATAGTATGCGTGAAAATTTGGTTCTATAAAAAGTTGAGGAATGATCCATAAGTTTGTCATTTTTGGTTAATTCATTTGTTTTGCAATTATTGAAGACTTTTAAGTCTATAAGTCATTATTGCATAAAAAAATTTTAAATAAAAAAAGTAAGTGTTTTAGGATAGGATGGGTTACGATATTTGCAAAACAACTCATTATATTTATAAGGAGTAACACAAAGTAGTAAACATTCTTTAAAAAACTTTCCATTAAAAACATGTCATCAGTTGTAGAAAAAAAACCAAATTTTTACTCAAATATTATGCAATAAATTTCAAATTTAGTTACTTTTAATTAATTGCAAAATCATTCGATATTTGTGTGACTAAACAGAGGAATGACTCAAATCCCGCATAATTTCAATCATTAGAATAAAAATGTAAAACGAAATGTCAACGAAAATAACTCTTTAATCGTATTATAAACCCATTATTTTGTGAATTCTTACTCTTATTTCTTACTCTAATCCCAAAAGTTATGCCTTAAAATAAATGACATAATTGTTCGCAAATGAGGGGTCATTTAAATCAAATTTTAAATTAGTTTTTTGATTATTGTTTAAAGCAGTAATTATTGTAATATTCTTATTCTTGGTCTTTATTGCTGAAAGACTTAATATTCTATAACAAATTATTGGTCACAAATTGCATGAAAAAAAAAGATTAATTGAAGCAAAGTTTAAGGCAAAAGTCTAAGAGATATCAATATTCTAAACACCAACTCATGACTAAAGGGTTACCAAACAATTATAATTGGGTTAAAGTAAATAAGAAAAAAATATATTAATATTTGTTTTAGTAATCAATAATCAATCAAAACACGTCTTTTCAGTTTCGTAACCAAAACATTATTGAAATAAACGGTAAAAATCAATAAAAAATCTCAGAAAATATAAAAATAATTTTAAGGTTAATTCAAAAAAAAAAGAAGAAAACATTTGTTAAAAACATTAATTTAAAAACTGCTTTAAAGTAATCAAATGCTTTCGAAACACATTTTAAATGTTTTAATGTTTTTTAATGTCTTTTAATGTCTCAAAAAATTCCCACAAAAAAGGCTTTAAATGTGATTAAAGTGTTTTTAATGACATATGGAATAAACATTTGATGCAATATTTGCCAACACATCACACATTTAGATAAGATTAGAGATAAGAGAGTGGGTCCCGACCTGAACGATGAGACCCATATAGAAGAGTCCGTCCGTCCAACGCGACAACACTGTATTCCCAACGGATATCCATTTTTTAACACTTTTGTCATTCACTGAATTGTCATTAAAACGATTTTTATTAGTATTGGAACCAAAATTTATAGGTTTAGGATTGGAGTCATATCCGTCGTCAATGTCTTCATAATCTGTTTGATTACCACAAATAACTGTATCATTATCTTCATCATAGTCTGCATCATAACCATCACAAACACTGGTTCCTGAACTTTCACCGCATTCTTCAGCGCTGGTGACGTTCTGATGACCACATTCTTCAATCAGAGTAGAGGTCACAATACTGAGCACATCCTCAACCAAAGAAAGCACTTCTTCTTCTTCGCCGATATTTGGTATCTGTTTGTCGTTTTGCATCAGAAAATATTAGCAAAAGTTTAACAAAAAAATAAGAGAAAAAGAGTTAAAAATATATACGAAAAGAGAAAAACTTAAATAAAATGCGATTCAAAAGTTATAAAAAACAATAATTTTAATAAAAATTGATTGAAATGCAAAACAATATTTTGTTTGACATTTAAATGCGTCACAAAAACTAAGTATTAGTTTTCATATTAACTGTTGTTTTGAAAAACTCTTTCACATCTTCGACAACGAGTGACTCTCGAGTCGATGGTCTATATATGTTGTAGTGGAAGACACACATTACTACCACTATATATCACAAGACTTAACCATTAGATAACATGCGCTCCGAAACCGATCCGTTCAATACATACTCATTGAATAAAAACTCTGAAATTTATAGTTTTGTTGTTAAGCACTTCAGTTAAGTTGATTTGAGTTACGGCAGACTTTATATAACCAGTTATTACATTGTCTTTCAATTTTTAACCCTTTTTTTTGTCAGATATAAGAACTAAACCCTAAGAAAACTTTTTTTACTTACAATAAAACCACAACTTATATGACCTTCACTTCAATAAATTCAAAATCTGATGATTTGGCGCCAAATATGCTTTTAATTCACATTAAAATAACTGCATTTCAATCATATCTTAATTAAAATAAATTTTATGAGATTTAAGTAAAACTCAAATACTTTATAATAGACACAAATGAAGGAATTAAAACAAAATGAGTTAATAATCAGAAATTAGTTTTGAATACTTGAATACTCACTCGTTTGTACTTTTAGTTGACTTTAATTTTGCTTTAATTTTATTTCAAATCAAATCACAATTTTATTAATCAAATGAAATAAAGTTTAAAATTTTAATTAAAAAAAATATAATATAAATGATTTGATGATTGGATGGATTGTTGGTCGAAGAGATGATTAAATGAATGACTCAAAAGAGTACTGAATAGAAACAAACAAATAGTGAGTGAGTGTTGGCTCGACTCCAGTGCCGCCAAATTTGCATTCAGAGGCCAATGACTGTTCCTTTCAAATATGCTGTGCTCTGCACACACTTTATGGCACCGACTTATTCAACATTTCTGAAAAAGAGGATTGACAGCACTCTTTCCTCAGACAACTCTTTGCTTATAGACATTTGACATAAAAAAGATGTTTTGTTTAAACTTTTGATTAATTCGTAGAAAAAAAAACAAAAAGAATTTAAATAAAGGATTAAATGTTTTGTTTCAAAACAATTGTCTCAACAAATCGTAATAATTATTCTTTGATAACCTCAGAACGAACTGAGATTTTAAAACCTTAGTTTAAACAGGGTATATAACATATGTTGTATGATCAGTGTATGACCAAGATCAACATCTTGGCAATTATACATTGCATCAAATTGTCTCAAATATTATGAGTTTATAATAAGTTTATTCTGTTTAAAGTTGTCTTAAATCTAATTTTATTTAATTTTTAAATGTGTGACCACTGATCTAATAACTAAAATCATTTACATATTGTATTATTACAAATGTATTATTTGAATTTAAAGAGACTTTTGTTAAAAAAAAGTTTTGTTTAATTTAAACAAATATTAATGTAATTTACTTTTAATAAAATTATAGAATATTAATGTTTTCATTTATAAGTGAAACCATATTTAATGAATATTTTATTGATTCTATTGAAGGAAATATTTCACTCATTTTATCAATTGATTGATGAAATCAAATGTTTTTAATAGTAAATAAAAGAGTTAATTAATGAGGAAACTTGTTTAGTGTAGTCGTATTGAAAAACAATGTACATGTGTTACATGAAGTTGAATTAAAGCTCAACCTTAAAGGTTGGGCTCAATTTAAAGGTCTGACTTATTTTTCACATTAAATAGTGTTTTATATTTAATTAAATATAACTTTAATTTGATTTTAAAAGTTTTTAATTAAATAAATTATTAATTATTATTACAAAATTTAATCATTATATGACAAATGAGTTAACAAACAAAAGACATCATTTACTGTAAAAAATACGACAGACTTTTATATTTATGCCAATCCTTTCGGATTAGCTTTATTTCAATGACAACTACTTTTGTAACAAAGAATAATCGTTAAACAGAAGGTCTAACCATAAGAAGTATAAATAAAATATTTTATCCTTAGTTTTATATCTAATCGACTTTTTTATTGCGTTATTAATCATAACTTATGATTCATAACATATATATACTCCACTCAAATATATCTCAAAATTTTGTTTAATTGACATAAATTTAGTGAAAAGTATAGCAAAGGATGGCTTTTATCAGAATTTCAATACTTCTATACTTTTGTATAGAATTCTAGTGAAATGTTCGCAAAAGGAATGAGTGTTGTCTGAGTATCGGTCGATACAGTCGTATGAAATAGTATTCACTCAAAATTTATTTACGATTTAATAATAAATTTAAAGTTCAATGAAGTGAAGTTAAGTCAAGTCAATGGACACAATATATGCAAAGACTCGTTTGATCTCAACTATTGTTCGTTCGATAAGAATCGAACCCTTTATCTTCTTATATATTTTGAGTTCTTCCCTCTCAGATATAACAACTCTACAATTAGTGCAAGATAAAATTTGTCTCAACAAATACAATCAAACGGGAGACTTTTGCATAGGTGTTAGTCAATTAAAAACATCTGGGAATTTAAATGATGGCCACAATAATACCAAGAATGAAATATTGGGAGATTTGGCACAATTCACCATTTACATTGGATTAATTAGTTCTCTACCCTCCTTCTTCTATGTCTTATTCATTGGTTCTTGGACTGATAATTATATTCATGGCAGAAAAATTACTCTTTTGCTCAGTATATTGGGTTATGCGGGACAGTACGCACTTCTCCTCCTCAATTCAATTAAATTTGAACTAGGTATTCATTTTATAACATTAATATTATCCCAAGAAATCATTTGTTGAGATCTGACGTAAAGTCCTTGAATTCTATTTACATTTTTGTTATGAGTAGAGCATTGATTTTTATTTAACTATTTTTACCGGTTTATTTTATTAACAAGCAGGGTTTAAATTTATCCGAACTATATACTAAGGATGATTTTAGGAAAGTCCTATGTTAAATATAAATAATTACTTGACAGGAATACAGTTTCCTATATTTGACTAGGTCATTTAAGCAATTCTTTCTATCATTAATTGCATTATAAACAAAAGTCTTACAAAGTTTTATCGTTAATAAATTATTAGTAATAATCAAAGTTTTGTTAGAACTCAAAACAATTACTATTTTTCTAAAAATATATATAAATATTTTATTAAATATTTGATTGGATTTTATTAAATATAATAATTAATATTCGGTTTTATTTTAATTATTTTTAGTTGACTTTAATTTTGGTGAAAATAAAACAAATTTTATTGAAATAAATTCAATGCTCTCGTTATGAATCAATGAATAATTAGTTTTCCGTTTTAAAAACAGACGTTCATTACATCCTTTTGTCTTTTATTCCAACTGCACTGACTGGTGGCTGGAGCACCATTTGGCTGAGCACATTTAGTTACCTTGCTCATAACTCATCCCCGAGATATAGACTCGTAAAGTTTGCGGGTTTTGATGTGGTGGCGGCGGCAGGTATTCAATGTTTTGCATGTTTTTCATGTCTTCTATTGTTTACATATAAGTAACGCAATTCAATAAATTTAAAACAATTGCAATTGTTTTATAGCCGGCCCTTTGGGGACATACCTGGGTGGTAAACTATTAGGAAGTGGCAATTTAAACACTACCGGACCAATTCATAACTATGAGAGAGTACTGACAACCAGTTTAGTTGCGGCTATTTTTGGCTTCTTTTGGGTTCTAATTGTAATCAATGAAAACAAACCACAAAATGAAGACAATTCTAATCTCATTAATACTATGGAAGAAATGCCAGAGAATTCTCTCAATGAAAACAATAATAATTATGAGAGGGAAGAACCAAATCAACCAAAACTTTTACAAACAATTGAAACTGAATTTCGATTCTCTAAAATGTTTGACATTCAAAACATAAAAGAAGTTCTCAAAACCGCAGTTATAGTCCGACCAAACAAAGGAAGAGCACAGTTATGGTTATTGTATTCATGTATGTGTATTCTAATCCTGTCGACAGTCAAAGATTTCTCAGTTTTATTCCCGTTTGTCGAAGAAGTATATGATTGGGACGCGAAGGGATTCAGTGAAATAAAGAGTTTGGCCTCAATTATTCAAATCAGTTCCACTTCTGTGATAACTCTTCTTCTGTCCGCTTACTTCAATGTAGGCGACACTAAGTTAGGGATCATAGGGTTTGTGTCGTGTGTCTTCTCTGCCCTTTCTATTGGATCTTTGATATGTCCGACTGGACTCTATCTAATGTACGTATTTGGAAGCGCTTCAGGAGTGGCCTCGATATCTATTCGTTCACTGCTGTCGAAATTGGCGAACGAAAATGAGAAAGGAAAAATTTTTAGCCTCTTAGCAGCGCTCGAAACTGTTGTTCCTCCACTAAATGTCCTCATTTATAACAACATTTTTGAATATACTATTGATATATATCCGAGTCTCTGCTTCCAGATTGCGGGGGCACTTCTTTTTATACCAATTCTTATTTATATATGGATTGACTTAACTCGAATTCCTAGATAGTTTCAAAATATTTATTCCTAATATTTATATTTTTGTAAATACAATTAATTATTAAAGTCTTTCAATAAATTCAATTTTTATTATTATTTTACTCACAATTGATAGAAATGATATCAATTAATCAAAAGGTGTTTTACAATAAAAGGGTTGACTGATAAGAATGAATTGGATTCCATTGGAAACAATGTCAAGGATTTATAACAAACCTTTTGATGATCAGTCACTTTATGTCTCTATTTTGGGATTTTAGAAATATTTGGAGATGAGATAACTATCACAGATTACATGATTGAAGCACCTACTATTCCATTGACTTGGTCCATTTTTAAAATAAAGGATATACTATCAAATGGACAGATATTTCAAAACAATGGATATTAAATACTAAATGAAACAAAATTTATTTCTTATCATTTATTTGATAATAATTTGCGTCAAATTATAAACTTTTATCAAAAAAAAACTCGTGATTTATCTTTAGTAATATTCTTTATTTAAAATTTGAACTTGTACATTTATTAAAAATGCAAATTTTATACATTTGTTATAACTTATAGAAAATTTTTGTGTTTATTGTGACCTAAAATAAAAGTTTTGAAAATAAAATGTAATAAAAGTTTTTAAATTCAAACGTTTTGTTATTACACTTCAGTAGTTGTAGATATATCCTAAACATCAATGCCTTTTCTATGGGACCATTTTTTAATTACTTTTTTGTTAATTAAAATTAATTGCTTTTGTTTTGTGAAAACCAAAACTTTTTTAAAAGCAATAAAACACTAAAATCAACACATTTATCGATCTCGGGGGCGGGGTGTTAATTTTTATGTTAATTTTGCATTAAAAAAATGTGCTAGATAATTACAATAAAAAATTGTTTCATTTGATATAATTAAAAAAAATATATGCAAACAGAAAAAGCTCTATATCTCGAACACATTAAATGCCAAAACTTTTGTTCAACATATAGAATGTGTTCTACTTATAGAGAGCTTTGTATATAAAATTATCTCAAAAAAATGGTCAAGGTACATGTTCGACTTATAGAAAATGTTCGAGATATAGAGCGTTCGAGATATAGAGCTTTTACTGTATTTTG
>JAQIXI010002386.1:0-10472 GCA_034700165.1 Galumnidae sp. Gr-Ori-00277
TAAAAACTGTAAATATGATGTTTTTATGCATTTTAGTTATGTTTTCTGTTATTTTACTTATTATTTACAGTTCTTTTGCTCTATTAGAATAAAATAAAACCCAATTTACATTTTCATAATTATTTATGTTTAAAAAATTTTAATAATTTAAATTATTTTTGTATTTAATAAGCATTTAAATTTTGAAATAAAAATTCAACGAATATATAATTTTTATAAAAAAAACTAAATAATGTAAGAGATGTGGTGATAAAGTTTAAAAATATGACAATTTTTAAATTTGTATTATTTAAAGATATAAAATAATTTTAAAATCATTCAAAAAATGAATGCAAGATAAAAATAATTATAAAAATTATTTAATATTTATTTCAATTTAATAATATAACTTCAATTTTTAGACCTTTATCTTGAATTTCATTTTAATACTAATAAACATTATACATGTAATAATAAATTTAAAATAACTAAAGTATATTTTATATTATAAACTGTAAAATTAATACATTTTATCATTAAAATATAGCAAAGTTTGACAAATTTCAAAAATGGGGCATAATTGAAGAAGTAAAATTCATATTAATACTTTTAAATATATCAAATGATTTTATATGAATTGATAGAGCTAATGTATTAAAAATGTATTTTATTAATATAATAATAAAAGCATTTAGATACTTTATAAATGGAAGGTATTTTACAAATTGATGGTAATGGAGGGTTTGTTTTTAATTGAATTTCATTATATAAATTTGATAATCAAAGTATTATTAATTAAACAAATGGATTTGACTATTAATTAATTAATGGTTTAATTGAAGGTTTATTGAAAGTCAACGGAAAACAGTTTAGCTTAAATGTAAACCACTTTTATGTTTAATATTTTTATTCAAACATTAATTGATTTGATGTTTAGGTGACAATTCCTGTCAATACTCTCATTGATTTGACATTTTCAAAGAATGCGCCGTTCATAAGGTCGGACCAGGTACCGATCAATTTACTGTCAATGAATAAAAGAGAATAAAATATGCAATAATTTAAACCAAATCTATATTTTATTACCAAAAATATTTTAAAATTGATAATTAAATTTTTTTAATCTATTAATAAAAGATACATTGTATGGTCCATATGATCATATATTACTAAATTGTATGAATGGATAATTTTAAGCATATTTTCATATAGTCATTGTAGTACCAAATTTTTCAAAAATTATGAAATAATTATTTATTTATTTTTAAATATAAACATTCTTTTGCAATTTGATTGATTACAAAGCTTGTTTTTATTGATTTTAAATTATTTTATTAAAAAATATCTTATAAAAATATCAAAATATTATTGTGAATTAAACTGTTTCTTCTAAAAACTGTAAATTTGTAACATTTTATTTTTAAAATATGACAATAATTTAAATATCTTCCAAATGGAAGAATTGGTGGAAAACTGTTTATATTTTTAATTGAATTTCATTATACAAAATTTATAAGCAAAGTATTATTACCGTATTCCCCCGCCTCAGCCGGCATGCCGGTATATGTGAATTTGACCATTTTGTCAAAATGGTGCTCTTGGTCTATAACGGCATGCCGGTATAAAACGAGGAAAAAATCTTGCTCTTTACTATAAATAATTTAATTCCCATTCATTTTGAAACTATTCTTACTTTAATTCAAGGAATTTAAAGCATACATTATAGTATTTAATGTACTATTTAGCTTTTCTTAGAAAATAACACTAATTTTTGGTTTTAAATTTTCAAACCTAAAAAATATTTTAATAAAATTTAGTTCAATTATTTTTCAAATATTTCCTCATTTATACCGGCATGCCGTTATATTCGAAGTATACCGGCAGTATCCCCAAACTCACTATATACCGGCATGCCGGCTGAGGCGGGGGAATACGGTAATTAAACAAGTTTAAAATCTGTTTAATTCTAAATAAAGAATATGAAAGTCATTTTATTAATAGATAATATTAAAAGTTGTAGCAATCAGTAAATACCGCCAAGTGTAAAACCCCCATTGATTTTTGCCAATAAAATCTCTATCATAAGCTTGATCAAATATATTTATAATATCTAAAAATTTGATAAAATCCAGCATAAAAAGTTCAAATTTTTAAATATTAAATTGTAATTTTAAATGTAATTTTTGTAGTTGCAAGGTATTAATTTCTAATCAAACATCTGTAAAATATTAATTCTACATTAATTATAATAGAAAAAATGCTAATTTATTATTAAATTAGTGAAGAGATGTTTAAAATTTAATTTTAACTTAAATAATATTATTGTATAACAATATTTAAACATTAATTTATTCATTAATGAAATGATATTATCTAAACAATATTTCATAATTAGTGATGACAGGCATTATATAGTATGTAAAATAAATGTTGTATTATACTGTATTTTTCCATCCCTATATTTTATAATCTTATAATTTACTGCTATGGGATGTCATAAAACAAATGCCATTACTCATACTCTTTTCCTCGTATTCCAAGAATTAAATGAAAAAATAATTTTCTTATTTAAAAAGAAACGAAAATATATTTTCAAAACACATTATAAGAGAAATTTTGTGAAGAGAATAATGATGGAAATAAAAATAAATGCATGAGTGAGAAACCACCTATGGCTCAATTTTATGTTAATGAGAGAAGGGAATGAGAACACACAAAAAAATTATTTTTTGAGATTCAGTAGTTGTGACAAAAGCATTAGATAATACAAAACTATGGAATTTCTTATAAGTTATTCACTCATTTCTTAGAATAAGAGAATAGGTATATAATATCCATTTATTTTTAAGACAACCCACATATTACTCCTTTTCTTGTAGAACCAGTTCAGTGGCAGAGAATTTCTATTTAAGTTCATTTTTATTTGAGTTCTTTCACTTGAATTTATTCAAATGTATTCTTCAGACTCAGTGGTGTGTTTTCTTAAAGGATAGCAGATTTATATTTAGATAATTTAAATTTCATTTTTTTTGTACAAAAAGTTTGGTATTTAAAGAAAAAGAGAAAAATTTATTTATTGAAATTGAAAACTGATTTCATTTAATTAATAATATGTCGGGATTTGAGTTCAACAGATTTATTGGTTTGACTCAAAAAGAAGCCAAACATTTGAAGTGCAGTATTTGTCTCAATGTCTTCAACGACCCCATAAGTAGTGAATGTAATCACATTTTTTGCAAGTTTTGTGTCGAACAATGGATAGAAAGTAACAAAAAGGGATGTCCCGAATGTAGATTAGGATTCCTCACAAGAAAGAGATCTAATGGAAGGAATTCTAATTTAGTTATTATAAGAAGTTTTGTATTTCATCGCAACTTTTTGGCCAATAATTTGGTGAATGAATTAAAAATTAAATGCGATTTTGAAAGCAATGGCTGTCAGGAAGTCATTGAATTTGGATTACTTTCGGATCATCTCAAACAGTGTGAGCACAGAATATGCAAAACATGTGGACTTTCACAAGTGTTGAGTTCTCATAACTGTGTGGAAGCGCTTAAGATTGTAATAAAAGACCTTAAAGAAAAGTTTTACAAAAATGAAATAACAACTAAAGAATTGATACAAAAATATCAAAAAATCAATAAAGAGAAACAGACTCCTAGTGAGGCGGATAAGTTTAAGGAATGGGAAAAATACCCTGACCACGAAGGATACTTCATAGGAAGCCAAACGTCGCCGTTGGACACTCTCAACGAACTAAAGAAAGCGGCGAAACAGGAACCGCAAGAGCTAGATCTGTCAAAGGTGAACATGGATGTGAAACCGCGTCTTATAAAGTTGGACGATTTGACGAGCGATAAACTAAAAGTGATTAAAGACGACAAAGCATGGACTGTCGATCACGTTGGGAATTACATGAGATGTTCGAGAAGACTCACCGGCTACAATTTTCCATGTCCATTCTTTGAGAGCGGTAAATCACATAATATGCTTGCTCACTGGATCCAATATCATCCCACAACTCAACCATCCAACAAAGACAATGAAGGGGCCAGATTCGAGAGGATATGGATTAAACCCGGGAATGAGAAATTCATTAACGGATGCAAAAAGGGCTGGAATAAGGCATCACGTGTAGCGATTAACAACGAACGAGCTATTTTCACTATGTATGCCGGCCGGTCCTTTGCTCAAGCGGCAAAGGAAGCTACAAGAGGAATCGCGGAATTCAGAGCGTGGAAAGAACGCGCTAAGAAAAACGCAAACAAGAAATAAGTGATTGAATCCTCAATTATATATATTCAATCATTAAATTATAACAAATTTAACAAATTTTAAGATTGGCAGATATAAGGATATACCTTAATAATTGTACTGGGCTGTTTGAATTTGTATCTTGATCAATGTCTATACTTGGTCAGGGCATTCAGTTAGTATAATAAAATATTTCAGCCCCTGTGACTAAAAGTCTTCCCCGACTTATAAGTAACAAAACCACTATAGTTGGGATGTTTTTATATATAATTTAAAGTTATTCATTGGAAACAATTCTAAACAATAAAAACAAATGTCGGGTACGTACAAACTCTCTAAAAATAATGAAAGGAATAATTTGTGTCTAACATTCAAATATTCGACTGGAAATAAATCGATAGATATATTGTATGGGTCTTTGAATTGTATAATTAAATTTGAAACTTACTTCACTTCTTCTATATTAAATGCTGTAAATTTAATGTCTACTTTGGAATCCATTCGAAAAGGTTTTGTCCTAAATCCCAATTTGGCAAGAAGATTTTATCCAAAATTATAAACATTTATTTCTGGACCTTTGGTTTTAGGTTTGTTTTGGTCTTCCAAAAGTTTCTCCCAATGATATAACAAAAGGCCTTAATGGCTCTTCATTTTCTGAAATTATAACAAGAATTTGAAAGTTCAAATTATTTAATATTTATTTAAGAAATAAAGTATTTAAAGTTTTATTGGTCTAATATATTTTAAAATGTTTTTAATATTGTTTTTAATATCGTATGTTATGTGTCGTATGTTGTATGTGTCGTATATATCGTATGTTATATGTTTTTAATAATGTATTTAATATCGTTAATAACAAATATTTTGAGTTTTTAACGACTAATATTGGGACGACATTTTTCACGGCATTAATTGCATATAAACTATCAAAGTTTTATTTGAAAGTGTTTAGTCTTCCTCACCGACCCATTTTTAGGAACCATTTAGGAACCACTCTTAGAAAATTTAACATGCATAATTTTTATCAAAATTAAATAATTGATAGCGAATATGGATTTTAGCACAGGAATAGTGTATAATAAAACATATGAAAAGTTTTTTCGTGGATTTTCTAAATAAGTGTTGACTCTCTTATTGGAGAAAATAATTTATATTTTTTTAACAAAAATTTTCTGAATATTTTCAATATTTGAGTTTTTAAGTGTTGTTTATTAAGTGTTAAGAAATGTTATTCTGTGCTCAATATAACTGATAATTTCCTTCGTGTTAACAATATATAGCATTTTATTCAGTGATTTTTATACAATTTAAATAAATGTTTTAATCGGTTTTATTATATATTAACTGACAAACTTTTACTACAAAGTTTGGACACTATCTCCCGTTCCCATTTCTTTACCGCATGTTGGAAATACTTTACGTAATATTAACTAACACAATAAATAGAAATTAACATGCTAATTTTCAAGAATATTATTCAAGACTAGCAGAGATCCGATTACTTTATTCAATGACTTAACCGAAAAAAAAACAGAAAGTTCTTCACGTTTTGGTTCTTTAATAAACCGTATGTTATATTTACTGACATAAAGTTGGGTCGGGAATTGTATTGTTAGAATGACTTCGCGAGTCGACTGCAATCTTATTTTGGTTATAAAAAATAACCATGATAAGTTTTATGATATATTTTATGGAATATATTTTAGGAAGTTTTCTATCAAATGATAAGCAAAAGAATGTGATCGCAACGGATTACGGACCCCAATGGGAGGCATTAAGAAGAGTAGCCCATTCAGCTGTGCATTAAGTGGATAATCTTGGTCATTTTGTTTAAATTCTGTTAGTTACTCGTTTAGAAAATATTCAAAAAATGATGTATTTAGTGGCCTATATGTCGACAATATTATTAAAACGATGGTTTAAAAGAAGGGACTGAATAAAGTGTTTGACCCTTTTAATTATGTCTATTTAACTTTTCTCAATATTCTTGGCAAAAGTGCTTTTGGAATTAAGTAATGTTATTTTGTATATTATTGTACTAGTGCAATAATTATATTTTTCAATAGTTATTTAATAGATGACCCAGAATTTATATATTTTATATATGCTCTATGAGATTACGGTAAAGGAGCAGGGTCAACGTTTCTATTATAGGAAGTTTCGGGGATTCTTAGATTTATTAATAGAAAACTTGTTAAAAAACAGCGAAGACTTATGACTGAAAATATTGATATTATAATAAAACGATATAAAAGTTACTACAGAGACTACAACGAATCAAATGTTATAGAAAGTGTTTTGCGATGCACTCATTTGTGTAAAAACTATGCCCTCAGAGAAATCATAATGTCAGTGAAGAAAAATCTTTTGGTGAATAAATATTGAAATCTTATAATTTACGGCTATGGAATGTCATAAAACAAATGGCATTACTTATACTCCTTTCCTAGTATTCCAAGAATTAAATGTAAAAATAATTTTCTTATTTAAAAAATGAGGAGAAAATAGTTTCAAAACACATTATTAGAGCCATTTTGTGAAGAGAATAAAAAGATGAGTGAAAGACCACCTATGGCTCAATTTTATGATAATGAGAGTGGAATGAGAACACATAAAATTTATTTTTCTGGATTCAGTAGTTGCGCCAAAAGCATTTGAAGCTACAAAGTCATGGAATTTCTTATAAGTTAATAGGTTTTAGAAAATAGTTTTCCATAAATTCCATTCTCTTATTTCTAGGAAAACTAATTATAGTTTTTCACTACATTTACGCAGTAGGTGTAGTATATAGTTTCGTTTTACACCCACCCACCCACCAACCCTAGCTTAAAATGGCTATAAATTCACTCCTAGGTAGTTTTTAAGGTGTTTTTCTTCATAAATGCATGTAATACAATCATATTTAACTTAATTTTTCACAAACTGTAAGTCTTAGAAATATTGAAGTCAAAATTTTTTCGTCTAAAAACTGTAATTTTGACGCTATTATGCATTTCTATTATGT
Organism: Galumnidae sp. Gr-Ori-00277; assembly: GCA_034700165.1. Classification (NCBI taxonomy): domain Eukaryota; kingdom Metazoa; phylum Arthropoda; class Arachnida; order Sarcoptiformes; family Galumnidae; species Galumnidae sp. Gr-Ori-00277. The sequence continues at coordinate 7,238 of JAQIXI010002386.1, forward strand.
TTTCTGTAATTTTTATTATTATTTACAGCTCTTTTTCTCATTTTTTTCGCAAATTTTTCTTCGATTTTTCTCTTCTCATTTGGGAGGAGGAGGGGTATCCGACTTTTCGAGACAGGTGGTATTTGGCCTATACCCTCCCCTGTGAGCATCCCTGCTTACAGATTAAAGATAGTATATAGAATCGTCTTTATTTAATTTTGATTTAATTTCAATTAATTTACTTTAACGATATAAAACTATTTAAAATTTTGCTAGAATTTTTTTTAATGAAACCAAGTCGTCACGAATAAATAAGATTTCAGAATAACTTCTATTTTAGTTAACTACAACTTTCTTAAAATCTTTTTCTTTTTCAATCAATTCTAAGAATAAAAGGATTGGTATATAACAGCCATTTATTTTTTAAGACAACCCACATATTACTACTTTTCTTGTAGAACCGGTTTAGTGGCAGAGAATTTCTATTTGAGTGCATTTTTATTTGAGTTCTTTCACTTGAATTTATTCAAATGTGTTCTTCGTACTCAGTGGTGCCTTTTCTTAAAAAATAGCAGATTTATATTTAGATAATTTAATTTTCATTTCTTTTTGTATCGAAAGTTTGGTATTTAAAGAAAAAGAGAAAAATTTATTCATTTAACTTTAAAACTGATTTCATTTGATTAAAAAAATGTCGGGATTTGAGTTCAACAGATTTATTGATTTGACTGAAAAAGAAGCCAAACATTTGAAGTGCAGTATTTGTCTCAATGTCTTCAACGACCCCATAAGTGGTGTATGTAATCACATATTTTGCAAATATTGTATCGAACAATGGATAGGGAATAACCAAAAAAGTTGTCCCGAATGTAGATTAGGATTCCTCACAAGAAAGAGATCTTATGGAAGGAATACTAATTTCATTATTATAAGAAGTTTTGTATTTCATCGCAACTTTTTGGCCAATAATTTGGTGAATGAATTAAAAATTAAATGCGATTTTGAAAGCAATGGCTGTCAGGAAGTCATTGAATTTGGATTACTTTCGGATCATCTCAAACAGTGTGAGCACAGAATATGCAAAACATGTGGACTTTCACAAGTGTTGAGTTCTCATAACTGTGTGGAAGCGCTTAAGACTACTGTCAGAAATCTAAAAGTAAGGTCTGGCAGAAGTGAACAAAGATTAAAAGATATAACACAAAAATTGAAAATTAAGGAACAAAAAGTCGAAGAATTGACACAAAAGTTGAATGAAAGTGAAAATGAAGTCAAAGAACTCAAACAAAAAAATCTGAAAAATGAAGAATCGATTAAAAACTTAACACAAAAAGACAGAAACAGAGAACAAACAGATCAAAACTTGAGACAAAATTTATATGAGATTAATGAACAAAACCTAAAATCAACAGAAAAATTGAATTCCAATGAAAAGAGAATTGACTCAAGTATTTCATACTTATCCCTTCCTATTTCATATGTTTTGTTCGGTAATTACAAGACTATTTCCAATACATTAGAGTTAAATTCACATGGATTTCGAGTCAGAAACGTTAGTCCAAACAATAAGGAAATCAAATTTAAAAGACATTTATTTATACCTTTTATTGAAATGTCAAAACTTATGTATTGTTTGAATACTTCATTTACGACAGTAATGATAAGACCAAATACTGAGTCGTGTCTTAAGATTCAACAATATTTGTATTTGGGAACCGATTCTTCAAATAATTATAACTTTGATGTCAACTCTAGAGGTATGTCAAAGAAATTTATTTTTTTATAGACTTAAATATTGATTTGTATTTCAGATGAGAAAAACCGAAATATTATATTTGCGTTAAAGTCTGAAAACATTGATTATAAGAGTCTTATGGAAAGTATGGTCGAGTATTCAAAAGAATTGAATCCCAATATAATATGTGAATCAATAGATATGGAAACCACTCAACTGATGATTAAAAGAACCGAAATATCTGTTAATACAAATAGTTAATGTCGTCAACTTTTTTTGCATTTTATTTTACATATATTTTGTTGAATAATTTCTTCAATAAAAATATTATTGAAATCATTTTTTATATTTCTAATTGTTTGGAAGTTTTACAATATTTTAATTTACAAATACTTTATAATACAGTCATCGATCGTTAATTTGAACAAGTTTGGCTTTGGAAATTTGGTTCGAATTATCGGTAAGTCCAAAATAATGGCTAATAGAAAGAACCCCCATTTAAATGCATAATTAAGTGGTTTTATTAACAATTTATAATTAAACAAAAAATCATTTATTTAAATTTTTTTAGGAATGTAATAATTGTCTGAACTTATTTTATATGAATTTATCCATAAAATAAGACTTCTTATCTAACATGGCTGAAGGGGGTATTTCAAAAATTAAAAAAAAATTAACAAATGTCGCATAAATTCAATAGGAACTTATTTGAAATTAGTTTAAGATTTTAATACTTTAGTTTAAAAATAAATAATATTTAAAAAAATAATTAAGTAATGATTGCAACAAATGTTTTATAAATGATATACATTTTCCTTTAAATGTATTCTAATGATATAATTTAAATAAATAAATACATCATTTAATATCAGAGTCATTAAGTTTTTTGGATCAAGCTATTACTTACTTTAATTCAGGGATGGCCAAAAGGGGGGTTTCGAAATACTCTCTTGGAGAGTAAAATCGGTAAAATACCCTTCCTGAATTTTGAAACATTAACATTAACTTCTATGTACAGGGACTATTTCTATGGAGGTTTTTAGCTATAGAAAAGGGTTAATTTTGCCATCCTTGTTATTTACTTAGTTTTAAGTTTTGTAAGTTTTAATTTCATATTTGAGGTTAAATTATAGAAATAGTCTTTATGTGACTAATAAAAAATTAAAGACAAATAATAGTTAATTAAATATCAATTACTGTTTTATTTTATATTATATTGAAATTTAAAAACTATAATATCGTTATAAATATTCATTAGTATTACCTTTGATTTTATAAAATATAAAAACTTTTATTTATTGAATAACAACTTAACTATAATTTGTTTTTTTTCTGAGTGAAAACATTTTAAACTTATATTATGTTTTATACAATGTCCGGCAAAATATAATGAAGAAATATAATGAAAATATTTTTAAAATGCATGGTATTAAATACGTAAAAAATAAAACAACTCCTTATGCATTTTAATAGTAATGACTGATATATGAGAAATAACCCTGATTAATTTTAAAACATATA
>JAQIXI010002387.1:0-10472 GCA_034700165.1 Galumnidae sp. Gr-Ori-00277
GAATTCTACTCATTTTATAGATCAATATTTTAAATAAAAAGTAATTTTTTAAGTATACAAATTTTGGTAAAATTATAGGACTGTAATCTTTAAGTATTTACGTGGCCATCGCTGTTTTAGACTATTTAAAAATTAAATGAAAACAAAATTACAGTTTTATAAGGATTATACTAATAAGTATTATATACTCTTTTCCAAGGCTATTTTTCTCAGATTAATAGTAAAATTTTGATCTATACCCTCCTGAATTTTTATCATATCTTAAGATGTGTTATGCAATTTTTTTTGTAATCCTCATTAGGTTTTTTGTCTTTATTTAAATAAAGTGCTAAATTGGCTAAAAATTGCTAGATATGATAAAAATGCGGGAAGGTATAGACCAAAACCCCCTCTGTCTGGAAAAATCAAAATTTGAACCTGTTGCAACAGTTTATTATGTCACTTATCAAGTAGAACAAACACATCTAGAGAAACCATGGATAACTCTCTGGCAAAACTATCAAATTCTTATAATAAATTTTGAAATCTCATTTTTATCATGTTAAACAAAATTTTGAGCAATTTTATCAATTGATTTGAAAGAAGACAACCAAATTAATGAGGATTATGAAAAAAAATTGCGGTACACCTTAAGACCGAAAAATTATGGTCTGTTATATTTTGTAAATTTGAATCAGTATAATAAGAGAATTATCTTGAATATAAACAAAATTCTTAATGCATGATATTCAGTCTTCATTGCTTAATCAATGATCAAAAATCATAAAAATCCAAACAACTTTTTCCAAGTTCCGCCAACTCCTTTTTTGATTAATTGAAAATTTTTATTATTAAACATCTGAATTATGAATCAAATGAACTTGTTGGGAAATTGGATAAAATAAAAGATATAACTTGATTTAAAATACAGTTTTTACGATAATTAATAAATGGTATTAACTAAATTTTTTAAATAATAAATTTTAAATTATACTCAAGTATAAATATAATTATAATTAAGCAATTTTTAATTGAGTTATATTAAACTAATGTAACCTATCACTAAAAAATTCCCTTAATTATCAATGTGACCTTTTATATATTTTTAAAATAGAATAATTAATGAATAAATACATTTAACAGACTGTTAAATATACTTGGAAATATAGATTTAGATCAAATAAATAATGACAAATATTTTTAGATAAGTTATTCAATAAAATTGAACTCAGAAGAGAATTACAGTTTAATAAGTTTTGATAGTGAGTATTACAAAATATATTCTAAGTAATTTTTTGTATATTGTGACGTGCGTTAGGGTTAGCACATAAAAAGAACAACAAATTTATAATAAAATGAATTTTATTCAAAACTTATTGAAAACTAAAACAAATTTAATACAAATTGTTGTACCAAATATTAGAGTAAACGACTCATACACAAAACATCGTATTTGAGTATATCCTGACTAGACTTAAGGTAAATATGAAAACTGGAGGTATAACCATTGAGGCCTAACCTCAGGAAGGGTGTCTTGGCATTTGATCGCTTAGAATGTGAGATATGTACTGAATGAATGTAAGCCTAAAGCAAAGGCTTTTATATTAGAGATGGACTCAATGCTGAGGTCATTATAAAGTGATGTATGGCTCATTTGTGAGAAATTTATGGCTGAGTTTTAAGTATGGCTAAAGGTTTGATCAATAGTTGAGAAATATATGGCAGTAAGTCATAGGATTTGGTATATTTGGTTTATAATTGCAGTGACGAAATCGCACGACGAAAATCTTTAATCGATATTTTCATCGGAAGGAATAGCTTGATAAAAAAAATTCGCTTATCATGCTTCAGAAGGCTTTTATATTAAATAAATATTCGAAAGAATTTTTCAATAATCATTAAAGCCAAAAATGTTAGGTCAACTTTTGTGTCGAGCACAATTTCGTCATAAAATTTTTTCTAGTGACTTTTTCAAATTAATTTTATAATCATGATGTTCAGCATGTATAACTTGATAACTATGCAAATTCTTATAAAAATCTAACAACAAAGTTTAAACCTTTGTTAAGCTCTTTATATTTTAATTTTATATTAAAATGATATAATATTTTTAATTTCTTCATTGTTTTAAACGATTTCTGCAAAAAAATATTTAATTAAAATTTTAATAATTATATTGACTTACCTTGGTATATTAAGAATATCATTTATTGAATTTTAAAACAATTTAGTACACTCTATGTTTTACCTAAAATTTTTATTTAAATTATTTTATAAATTTAATTTTATCTAGCTAATATTAAACAATTTAAAATTTTATGACTTGATTTCATATATCGAATAAAAAAATGTTAAGTAATTGCATAAAATAAAAAATTGAAAAAAAGCATAAATTACAGTTTGATCTTACAACATTTTAATTAAACTTAAGTATGATGTTATGATACAATTTCAGTGAATAAAATTTTCAAAACTTTAAAAATAAAAGTGAATATTTCATTTTAAATAAATATATTTATAAAACAATATAAATGAACTTGATTAACTAAAATTTCCATTGTCAGATTGTATCAATTAAATCTCATCTGTTTCCTTTAAAAACTTACAAGTAAATTTTTACATTAGATAAATTTTGAAGTAAACCCAATTCTTAAACACTTATTTCAACTATAAAAATGCCAAAAGAAATTTTATATTAATTATCTATCCAGTCCTTTAATAATAAATATTCCTGGAATTAAAAACTCATTAATATTAAAAAATTTGGTAATAATTATGGTAATTTATCAAGATAAATTTAAGAAATAATTGGCCATGATAGATATAAAAATTTTGATTAAATCATTTTAAAAAATATTCTACAATATATTGAGACAGTCCTATGATTGACTGTCAACTATTTCTCAACTATGGCTCGCATATAACTCAATTATGGTTTATTCCACTACTGAGCCATAGATCTTATCATTTTAACTCTAACACTGAGACTGACCCAAACCTTTAACCTAAGCTAAGGCTATCATTGCCTTCACTCTCTGTTTAGCTTTAGTAGAGAACACATCTCTTATTTGGGACACAAGTCCTCAGTTCTCTTAAAGTCTTAATTATGTTCGGCTAACGTCTGGTCAGGACTCAAATACGATGTTTTGTGTATAAGCCTTAACTCTAATATTTTGTACAACAGTTTTGTATTAAATGTGTTTTAGTTTTTCAATTAGTTTTGAATAAAATTCATTTTATTATAAATGTGTTGTTCTTCTGATGTGCTAAACCCCAACGCACGTCACAATATACTAATTATATTCTTCAAATGTTATAAAACATTTTAATGTAATACAACATGCAAACATAATTACAGATTAAAATAAACTCTTGGTAAACACATAGATTAAATGTAAAAGAAAAATAATTAATTGATTTAAATGGCAAATATTCAGGATTATATTTAACTGATAATTGTATTTCATTTGCATTATATAATCAAAGGTTTTCGTTAATTTTCTAATCAATAATCTATTAATATTATTAGTTTTGATAACTTTTGTTCGAACAAATAAACAAACAATTAATCTAATCATTAAAATAACGAACACTTGTAAACACCTTTTATAAAATTCTAGGATGAATTAAAAGTCTAAGAAATGTCTATTTTTGTAAATATTAATAATTCAATAAATATTTTGATTAAAAGTTGTTTTCAATTATAAAATATTGAATAAAATAAAGAATATCTAAATATAACAGTTAAATAACCTTACAAGTTTAATAGAAAACACTTTAAAATAAATTAATTAGTAATCCGTTTGCAAAAATTGATTAATATAAAGTAACTCAAACGAACATAAAATTGATTTATTTGTGTTTCAGAACGTGTTTCAGAAATTTTTTCGGCTTGTGGCTCAATTCACTTAAATAAAAGTATTTAGTATAATTTTTAATAATTATAACGATATTGTTACAGTTTTTGAATATTTATAAAATAATTATTTTAAAATATTATAAATATTCATTATTAATTATTATTAAAAATTTAAACATTTCTTATAAACATTCATTATTTAATAAACATCAATATTTTCTTCTATTACTTGAATTATTAAAATATATTAAAACTTATAATATACGTATTTTATAATTTACCTTATAATTTATAAGGTATAAAATTGTAATTTGATCTCATTTATTGAATCAAATTTATCAAAGTTATATCATTTTATAAATGGGTATAAAAGTGTATTAATTCTAAGAATTTCATTTATTATTTATTTATAGTTGTTTTTGAAAGACAGTTTTCCAGAACTGTTGTGACATACATTCGAGATTTGAATGATCTATAATTAATCTTTATTAGATATAAGAAAAATTAAAAATTTATTTAAAATATTAAATAATTTGTATTTATTTTACAATAAACTTATTGACAGTTTAGTCTTTATAATAGTATTTTGAGCAAGCACATTTAAGCTTTAAAACAGAGAAATTCATTCTTTGAAAGAATCATTTGTACCATTTAAGTCGAATCAATTTAAACTCGGGTCTCCACTCTACTCCATAGCCGGCTCTTCTGTAACAGAGTTAACACTATTGCCTCCCATTTCCATATATATCCCTTACTGACCAACAGTTATGGGATTACAGTCTATAACTTATTATAATGAATAATATTTAAATTAATTCAATTAAATCAATTTATCAAATTTTTTATTAAAAATTTTTTTTGAGTTGAATTTAAAAATTGAAATATATTTTAAAACATTTTTAAAAATAAATAAAAGCTGATTTCACTTAAAATAAAATTATATTCTATTTTTGTTTAAATTATTAAATCAAATGATATCTAAAAATCTTAAATAGAATCTTAAATGTATTTAATGAAATGACGTTAAAAGGTATGTTTTACAGTTTTTAAATTAAATTTTTCGTGATTTCAATTTTTCAAAATTAGAAAAAGTCATTTTTTTTGTTAGTATTTCTTAGGTTTTTGCTTAAAAAGTGATAAAATATGTTAAATATGGTTGAATTGAATGTATATATAAGAAAAACACACAAAAAAGCTTGATATGCGATTTAAGCGGTTTTTATTGATATTTCAAAATAACCTCCATGATACAATTAACTAAAATGACAAAATTAAGGTTTATAAGATATTGAAATTACCATGTTGAAAATCAATAAATTTTTCATTAATTAAATACTATTTTTATTGTATAAAAACAAAAACATCTTTCTATATTGGTAATCGTTGAAATTATCTTGAAAACCTACTTTATAAATTAATAATTTATATAATTATTGTTTACGAAAGAGAAACATTTATAAAAAAAAACTACCAAGCAAAAAATAATTTACGAATAATTAATTAGTAACCATGGTATTAATAATAAAATATATTTTCAAAATAGAGATTTCTTTTGCATATCTGAAACAAAATCTACTCAATAGGAAGTAATTGAAGTAAAATCTGAAATATTAAAAAAATAACACATATCATTATATTCACCTTGGTGAATAGATTAAAAATATATAAAAAAATTAGTAGGAATCGATGTATATATTGGTAATATATTGTAAAATAATTTTCAAATTTGTTGCCCTCTAGCGACTTTATTTCAATTAGTATCAAGATGGTACCTAGACCAAATTGTTTATTATGATGTTCTCTATTAAAATATTACTTTAAATCTAAAATACGAAATATTTTTTTCTTAGGGCTTCCAAGGTATTTCAATATACTTTTCACTTTGAACTATGATTTTGGCGACAGTGATATTAATAAAATCTTTAATTTACTACAAATTTTGAGACCCTATATTCGGGTGAAAGAGTGTTCATTTGGATAAAATATAAATATATTTTTATTCTATTCACCAAGAAGAATATAATGATATTTGTTATTTTTTAATATCAAAGATTCTGCTTCAAGGACATCTTATTCAGTTCACAATAAGAAAAATATTCTTGATTCTTTTAAAAAAGACTACCAAGATCCGAAACAAATAAGTAGAGAAAATGTTTGGCTCTTATATTTTTCCAATGTTTTTATTTAAACTTATGGCGACTCTATTCTGTTCAATAGGTTTGTTATATCAAACCTCTCTTTTAATCACTGAATATCTGAGCGACAAAACAGTAGCCAATGTAAAAGTCGGACACATTTATAACAACACATTTCCAGCGATCACTATATGTTTGAAGTATATGTCAACTATGAAACAATTGGAACAACTCTTCCCAACAAAATTGAAATCTGATTCAAAAGAGTTCTATAAGATTGAAGATAAGGTAAAGTATGGGGTAAAATTGACAAACGAAGAGGATGGTAAATACAACAGTCACTTATTTGGTGGCAATGATCATCTGGAAAATGAGGCATGGAAACAACCGATGAATGTGCTCGATGTTTTTCTATAAAGTATACAATTTTATTTGGATGACAATAAGGAAAAAAGATTGATCCAAATTAAATTATTGGGTGAAAAGAATGTGTTGGAAAACCTAAATAAGAGTATAATTAGGAAAACGAATAAATCAAATGAAGTGGAAATTATTGTCGAACCGATTGAATCAATTGTTGTTCACAAGTCTCAGTCAAACAAAGAAAATAAAATTAGTAAATGTTTTACATTCTTTAATGCACTTCAGACAGAATGGAGAGACTTTCGAATGAATTTTGAGAAGATTGATATCACAATTTATTTATTAAAAGTATTATATACACTTTTCAAGGCAATTTTCTAAATATATTTGGTTTAAAAACGTAATGGATTTTAATTTAAATTTCATAACATGAATTTTAGATTAAAACTTTATACAATTTTAACATATTTTCTTTATATCACTTATTTAAAATTTTAATAATTACTTTAACATTCTTTTGTATGTATAAAATTTTAAAAGCATTTTTAAAAAATTTATTACACTATTTATAAATTTTTCCATTTATACATTTATCTATTCATAAACTAAAATCTTTATTTAAAAAACTTTACAATTTTATTCAATAATAAACAAATTATAATTATAAATATTAATTAATATAAAAATTTTAAGAAATTGGATACAATAAAAAATTAAAACAAAAATAAATTACAGGTTTCAAAAATTCCTTTAAATATACTTTGAAATCTAGTATTAGGTCACTTAAATAATGAAAAATATTTTTAAATTCAGTGATGGCCATCAGGGGGGTATAGCCCAAATACCCCCCTGTGATCGACGAGAAAATAAAGAGAAAAAATACCTAAAATAGGAAAAATAAGAGAAAAATAGAGTAAAAGAGCTGTAAATAATAAATAAATTAGCAGAAAACTTAACTAAAACGCATAAAAAAATCATATTTACAGTTTTTAAGTGTTACCCAATAGTTGTAAATTTAGTAAATTTATAGAAACAAAAGTTTGATTTTCGAAAATTGCAAGTTTTTTGGTTAAATTATTAAGTTTTTGACTTAATTATGATTATATAAATAAGTGTGTAATCTTTGACTTTATACCAAAAAAAAACACCATAAAAATGACATACTAGGTGTTTTAGAGCCATTTTAAAAATACAAGTGGTCCGTGGCCACCACTGTTTTAGAACAGTTAAACTTAAACTAGGAAAAGGATTACAGTTTAATAAGTATTGAAATTGAGTGCTACAAAATGTTCTTAATGTAATTTTCATATATTTGGTTTATAATTGTAGTGGAATATATATTTTAATTTTATAGAATGAAATTTAGATTAAATTGATATAATATTTTGATTATTTTCATTATTTAGAAAGATTTGAACGATTAAATGTTTATTTAAAATTTTAATAATTAAATTAACTTTCCTTGGAATATTAAGTATATCATTTATTGAGTTTCAAAACAATTTATTGTACTCTATTTTTTGCTTAAAATTTTAATTTTGTCTAACTAATATTAATAATAAACAATTAAAAATTATATGATTTTATGTCTAACCTCAAATCAAAAATTTTGAAGTAACTGGATAAAATAAAAAATTGAAAAAAGCATAAATTACAGTTTTGTCTAAAAAATTCATTTAATTAAACTTAAGTATTGTATTATGGTAAACTCTAATGGATAATTAATTTAAGTTTATTTCAATTCAATAAATTCTAGTTCAGTTACAGCTCACCCAACAGAATTTATTGAATTGAAATAAACAAATGTTTGAAACTCAAGAAAAAGTCTAAAATCGCTAATAAGTGCTAATAAATTTCTGTTGATATCATATTCTCCTCTCAAACGACAGGTTATAAGTCCAGACTAAGAGTGGTTTCACTCTTTAGTCGGAATTGAAGAAGTTAACAGTTGTTAAGGAAACAGTACTGTCTGCCTCTAGACAGAGAATACCATCAGTAGTGGTTAACTGAGTTGTGCAAAATCGTAAGAAATTCTTACATTTTTTTATAATCTAATGGATAAATTTTTAATAACTTTAAGTTAAAATAAAAATAAATATTTCATTTTAAATAATTATATTTATAAATCAATATATATAAACTTAGTTAAATAAAATTTCCATTGTCTTATTTTATCAATTCCATTTGATCTGTTTCCTTTATAAATTTACAAGCACATTTTAAAATTCGATGAATTTTGAAGGAAATCCAATTTTTAAACATTTATTTCAACTATAGATAAAAAGCTTAAATAAAGGGCATGTCATACCTTTTAATTGATGGTCATTGAATTAAATTAAAATGTTTGTGCAACATTCTCTGAGTCACTTAAGTATGAGGTCTGAAAAAATTATTTTTAAAAATTTTAAAACTTTTGGTCTAGGTCGCTTTTTAGTTCCAAAATTCGAACTCAAATAAAATAAAAATTAGACATGATATTTGAAAAATTCCAAAGCATTTCAGTATCCAATATCAAGTAAAATGTTAAACATAAGAAAATATTTTTCTCAAAATTGATCTTGATACAAAATATTATTATTTAATTTTTTATTCATCATTTTGAGCATGTTCCCCAAATATAACCATGGTCAATATGGGTATCAATTTGAAGCTCTTTTTATTCCCAACAAGATTTTATATAAAAGTCCTTGGTTATTTTCTGGCAACAGTCTGATAAATAATCAGTTATAATAGTCAGTTAAATAATAATATTTTGTATCAAGATCAATTTTGAGAAAAATATTTTCTTATGTTTAACATTCTACTTGATATTGGATACTGAAATGCTTTGGAATTTTTCAAATATCATGTCTAATTTTTATTTTATTTGAGTTCGAATTTTGGAACTAAAAAACGACTTAGAGCAAAAGTGTTAAAATTTTTAAAAATAATTTTTTCAGACCTTATAATTAAATAACTCTGAGAATGTTGCACAAACATTTTAATTTAATTCAATGACCATCAATTAAAAGGTATGACATGCCCTTTTATATTCATTATATGAACAGTTCTTTAAATAATAAAAAATCTTGAAGTTAAAAACTCCTAAATATTAATAAATTTGATAATAATTATGGTAATTTATCAAGGAAATTTACATAAAATTATTAATCAATGATTATTAATCTTTTAAAATAATATTTTGACTAAAGAATGGGTTGAAATTCTATTAAATCCTAAGAAAAGAAACTAAACAATTTATTAAAAGATATTTATTATAAATTTATTTTAATTTAAAACCTTTTAATTAATAAATTAAAATTTTAAATATTTAATTTAATATTCAAACAATTATTTTAATATTAAAAATATAATTTTATTGAAAAGACTTCCCAAAAAACCAATAGTTTATCTAGTAAACATATATTAAAATAGTATACATTTTGTTGTTTAAAATACAGTTTTTAAACAAAACAAATCTTATATCACTTTTGGTAAAATATTAATAATTTTATGTTTGAAATAAGAAACTCTTATTTACTCAAAGAAATTTATTCACTACTTTTAACATTTCAACAAAATTTTTAATTCAATATTTCAAGTTTCTAATTCTATTTCGGATTTATTTCAGACTTCTGTTGGGAAAGATAAGTTTTAAATAGAATATTTAAATTTGTATATATAACGTGTAAGGACTTTAAACTTTTTGACAAAAAACGGTAATTTATAAGTTATGTCTCAAATTCCTTCTCTCAACTACAGTATGGTCTGGAAAAGCAGGACTTCACATAAGTCCAATGCTTGACAACGAGTCCGGTCAGGTCTCGAAAACATTTGCAAAATATCAAAGTTTTTGATTAACAAATTTGGTGACAAAAATTAAGTTTTACTTATATACAGACATGGAATTTCATATTGCAAACAACAGTTAAGAAAAAATGATTTGAATTTTCTGGTATAGAAACAATAGCTTTTTAGGTATACTTTTGTTAACACATTTGTGCATAACACGTATTGAACGTCATAAGAAAGGTAAAATCACGTGACCTCTCAGGGATGGGCAAGGGGGGGAGTCCAGGGGGGCACCCCCCCTCCTAAGAAAATTTGTCGGAGCATACCCCCCACCAGGAAAAGAGCAGAATACCCCCCCTCGAGAA
>JAQIXI010002388.1:0-10467 GCA_034700165.1 Galumnidae sp. Gr-Ori-00277
TGTGATGTTCCAACATTACCCTTGTTATATTTTGATTCATAAATTGTTGAAAGTCCAAAATCACACAACTTTACAACCCTTCCTTTGCTAGATTTTAAATTAACAAGAATATTTGCTGGTTTTAAATCACGGTACATTAGAATACTTGGCCTTGTCACTTTATTTAATAGATTATCTAAAATTAAAAGATTATATTATAAGATTTATTTTCAATTTTCATTATAGTTTTCTTAGCAAAATAAATTTTATATTAACAAAGTAAATAGTGTAAAATATTCTTTCAGTTGAAGAATAATAATTAAACAATTATTAAATACAAATTTATTTAAAAATATAAAATAAAGCAGCATACTAGCATGAAAAGTAACTGGGAAAATCATTCAAATTAGATTTATTTAATGGTGAAAAATGATTATTAAATTAATCTTAATTTGGTTTTAGACAATATTATTGATTGAACTCTTAATTTCTAACTTTAGGTTTTATAAAAGAAATCAGACCATTTGAAACTTGTCGGGTGCTTGAAAAGGTACTCTATTTTATTCGATTTCTGAATAAATTAGAAGATTTTGCTGTCCTGCAACTTTTCCCTACATCTCCTGTAATAATTGAAGAAATCAAAATATTTTTAAACCACAAACATGGTTTTGTCTAGATTTTATGAATATGAAAAATATTTGTTTGGAAATAAATCCTATTTTATAAAGTTGGAAAATAATTATTTATAATAGCAATAAAATATTCGAATATTTTATTTTGAGAAGTTTAAGATAATTTTCTGTATAAATATTAAAAATAATAATTAAAAATTAAAGTGATTTTAAAAATAATTAGCACTTACCATAAATAAAACTTTGAAAGGAGAGGTAATTAAATATTTTATATTCAGAGTGAATATATTCCACACATTCTAATATTTCAATTAGTAATTCATAGCAAAAATAAAAATGCCATGGTGATATTATATTATCATTGTCTTCAAATATATTATCATCTTTTATCTCAAGTAAAATGTCATTTAATGTTTGATCACATAATTCCATTTGAATAAAAGCAAAATATTTTTCATTATTATAAAGGTCTTCTTCAAACCAAGCTGTATAAAATTCAACAACAAATTTTGAATTTAGCTTGCACATATTTTGAATTTCTTTAATTATGTTTATTAAGCTTTTACTAATTAATTCATCTTTTTTTATTTCAAATTTTATTTTCTTTATTGCATAATTTATCGAACTATCCTTGTTCAGATACGATTTATATACTTGAGCAGTAGCTCTAGATTCTTCTCCAAGTTCACTTAAAGTTGTATACATTTTTTCAAATTTTTTATTTTTAAAATAATATGTTTTTAATATCTTGATAAATTTTTCATTATCAGAACCACTTCCCATATCAAGGATATTATAGGTTGAATGAAAGACGTTTAGGAAATACTCGTAGAAATTTAAATATTTTGATCTATTTAGTTTTAGATCATCTAATTCCAAAACATTTTCTGTAGTTTCTACTATGAAATGTTCTTGACAAAATGTTATATCTTTTATATCATGTTTACACTGAATAACTTGGGAACTTTGCATATCTTTCATGAACTTAATAATTATATTATCTTCAGAGAGAACGAAAATATATGATCCATAAAAAGCAGAGCTTGGTACAATTTTACGTATGTTACTATTAAGTTCAATTATTGTTGGGGGAAATATTACATCTTCTGCAATCTGTCCCCAATAATAGCCAATGCCTTCATTATTAATAGCAAATGAAATATTTTCTTGAGTTTGAATAAATGTTATTAAAGCTCCATATAATTCAATTTTTACTGGCACATTTATTTTAACTGAATCATCATCAAAATTAACTTGTTTATATTTATTAGATCCCCATCCATATACTGATCCGTCATCTGTTCTTGCTAAACAATGGGTAAAATCACAACAAATATATTTGATAACTTTATCTTTAAAGAAAGAAATTTCATCTGGTTCAAAATAATCAAGATAATTATTTTTCCTTTTTCCTAATTGACCCGACACATTTGTACCCCAGGAAAATAGTTGATCAATACTCTTGGCAAAAACACAATATTCACCAATATAAATATCGCAAATATCCAAATTTGATAATTTGTCCAAGCATACTAAGTCGCTTTCATTTTTATTATTGCCATTACCAAGATTACCATTAATATTATATCCATAACAATAAACTGTTTTATGTTTGGTTATAAAAAATGACATTGGTGGTTTATTGGAGACTTTTACATATTTAATACGTTTACGAAAATTTTCTTTTAACTTGCTATAAAAACCTAGTTTCTCAAAATATTCCAACATTTTGAATTCCGTTTAAATGTATTTCTTTTGTTACCTAACATAACTAAGACTAATATATTTGTTTGATAATATCCTAAGTTATAGTTTTATTCCAAGTAAAGTTAAGATAAGAAATGTCAAATGTTAGTAATACAGTCAACACTGTATGTTACGTAACTGCCTGTTATATTTCTCTGTGTCTTATGCATATAATATTGAGGCAAGCACTGCGATGAAAAGCTGGTGGCGATTAATTGAAACAAATAATCGGTACAAGAAATGTCTTGTATTTCGCTTTGCGTGTGTACACAATCATTGCTAAGCATTAAATGCGAGCGTTAAGTGACGTTAACAGCGGAAGAAGGGTTGAGAGCAGTGCTGTCACTGCTCATCTGTTGACAGATGACAATCAGAGGGCAGTGATGGCCTCAATATAATATAGAATATTGAACTCTAAATAATTACACAAAATATCATACATTTTGCCAACTCTGAGATGGCCATCATTTATTATTTATTTATTAAAAGGGTTGGCAATTAATAGCTCAAATACCCAAATACCCCTGTGATCGACAAAAGTTTGATTTTCAAAAATTACGAGTTTTTTGGTTTAATTGTTATTTTTTAACTTTAATTTGATTAAATACGTTAAATAAGAGTGTAATCTATCCAATTATAACAGAAAACGCCTTAAAATGACCTGTGTATTTTAGAAGCATTTTAAAATACTCCCTCCCCCTATCCTTACCGAGAAAAGTGACTCAAAAAGCAATATCCCCTGTCAAATGGTCCGTGGCCATCACTGGTGTCAATTATTATGAATATTATTTGAATCGATAAAAAGAGACTAAAATAACTGATCATTAGTAAAATATAAAGATTTTAGTACTTTTATTTTTAACTCGAATTGATTTTTAAAATAATTAATAAATAAAAAATTAATAAAATTGTTGGCATTATTGCCTGTTATGTATAGCTTTGTTATGTGCAGTTTCTCCTTGCATTTGTTCATACACAAAAAGCAGGGTTCACTATACAAACATATTCTTTTATTCGATATAAAGCTAATATATGCATTAAATGTTATCTTATCAAAGCGTTTCCTCAGTTTTCATTCTTCAGTTATGTATGAGCGCCTATAACTCAAGTTTTATCTTATATTTTAATGCAATTCATGAAAATGTTTTATATTAAAAACATATTAAAGTTTATATTTAAGTTATAAATCAAAGTCTAATATCAATATATTTACTATCGCCAAAAACATCATAAACTCATTTTTGCAATACTGTTATAGTCTTAAATATAATGTGTGGGCGAATTAGAATTTTGTATATTTTTAAGAATTTGATATTTTAATTATATTGATGACATCATAAGAAATATTTTGGTCGTGGTCCCATCTTGGTACTATGAAAATAAAAACGCTAGAGGGCCTCAAAGTTGAAAATTATTTTACAATATATTAACAATATTTTCATCGATTCCTAATAATTCGACCATGCTGATTACGAATATGAAGGTTAAATATTGAGTGGTAAAAATCTGTATCATCTTATTTTACGTGTTTAATACAGATATAAAGTTTAAATATTAAGTATATAAATTTAGTCTTATGAGATGTTCAGCTTTCATATTCGTGATTAGCTTGGTCAAATTAGTAGGAATGGATGTATAAATTGCTACAATATTGTAAAATAATTTTTAATTTTGTTACCCTCTAGCGACTTTATTTCAATTAGTATCAAGATGGTACCTAGACCAAATTGTTTATTATGATGTCCTCTATTAAAGTATTAGTAATACTGTATTACTTTAAGTCTAAAATAGAATATATTTGTTTCAGTGGGTTACCAAGGTATCACAATATGCTTTTCACTTTGAACTATGATTTTGGCGATAGTAACAATATATACTCAATTAATAGAGTGGAGAATGTGTCAGTTTTAGGTTGAGAATTCTCCAAAAGTAGAATATTATAAACTTTGTAACCAGCACAAGTCATTTATATGAAGAGATAAGAAATTAAGTTAACTCTTTAAGGAATTTAAAAGATATATTTTATTAGTTTATTATTGATTAATAAGAATTATATGATTTTTAAAATTTAAAAAACTTTATATAATATATTATTTGAATTAGGAAATTTAGAGAATTTTATACAATGATGAACAAAATCGATATATATTTAATTAAAATATAAAAGTTTGAACTGAAAGTTTTTATGTATTATTATTTAAATTATGAAATACCTTTTAAAGGAGTATCTAAAGCTTAGATTCTAAGCAAACTTTAAGACCAGTGATGGCGAATGAACTCGGCTGTAGGGTAGTGCAATGGTAGGGTATTTTGATTCTTTGTTTAATTCCGATTTATAACCTTTTAATTCTAGTGCCCACGTTTTCAGTTTCGATGGTAAGTCAAATATTTTCTTTTTGATTTCAACAATTAATGTTTGATAAGTTTTAATTTGACTACAGTTTTCATAAAACCAAAAATTCAGAGCAATTTTATCAGTAAACAATTCATATTCGTTTAAC
Source organism: Galumnidae sp. Gr-Ori-00277 (assembly GCA_034700165.1). Lineage (NCBI taxonomy): Eukaryota > Metazoa > Arthropoda > Arachnida > Sarcoptiformes > Galumnidae > Galumnidae sp. Gr-Ori-00277. Next base: position 4,859 of record JAQIXI010002388.1, read on the forward strand.
AATAAAGTTTTATATGTGATTTCATTCAGCAAAGGCTTAAAATTATCTGGATTGTCGTTATTAATAACAATGTTTTTTAAATACTCCTGACAGTCATTCATAATGCTTTGAAAAATTAGGGAAAACATTAATCCTTCTACATTTATATAGTTCAAATTTTGTGGGAAAATTGTATTTGTGTTGTAAAAGGTGTCATTCGTTTCCTCGTTATAATCTTTTAATATCAGTGTTCCTCTGAGTAAATCAGATAATACATAGTTGTTTTCAACCAAAAATATATCAATGATATCTTTATAGAAATTTTTAATTTCTGGATATACAATCGAGGTTTTATAACCTGGTTTATTAGCTCTAATATCTTTTAATAAACCCTTAAAATTTAATTTTTCATGTTCATGTAATCCATCTATATAAATTGTTTTGGAATTAGTTTCAACTGCATCTAACTCTAAACCTCTAAATGAAATTTCTTTTTTAATTCCTACAAGACAATTTTTATCATTTAAATATCTCATTAAACCTTGATTATTATCAAATTTAATTTCTTCAATTTTAACAGAGTTATTGTCGTCTATTTTGATTTCTGAGAGTGAATTTTGTTTAAATAATTTTATAAAGTGTTTAATAAAACATAGAGAAGAACCAAATAAGTTTTGTCCTTGATACTCTATATTAAAAATTAACTTTTTTAAACATTGAAGGAATTCATATAAGTTTTTAAACCCTCCATTTTCTTTATCCAATTTTTCTAAGAATTCAACAATTATTTTGACTGTAGGATGATCATTTTTACAACTTTCAACAAGATTATAAGCATCAAATATAACTAGGCCTAATAAAGCAAAACCAGCTATTATGGCAAATGTTGTAAAAAATGCACCAAGAAAACTAGAAATTCCAATTCCAGATAGTAATGTTGTCTTTAGAGCAATATTCTGACTTAAAACAACGCCTCCGATTGAGTCGACAAAATTTCTTGAGTTGAAGGTTACGTTTAATATTTGTGCGTTTATAAGTAAACGTTGTAATTGGATTTGGTCATATTCGGGGTCACAATTTAAGTTTAGTTCATTATTAGCAATTGCTGTAAATATAGAAATTAAATATTAAAAATTTACGAATATTTAATCGATTTTAGATACTATAGTATTTAACTTGCAAGGTATATTACGGTAAGATAAAATTCAGATCTAAATGCTTAGTCAAAAGTTAAAACCTATTTTATGATGAATTTAAAAAATAAAATTGTTTGTCCTCGTCAAAGGGTTAAGAAATAAGAGGGGTCAAATTTAAGATAAAACAAAGTTTGTTTAAGTGCAATGTTTTAGTGTAATGGTTTTAATCAGGGATGGCAAATGACTTCGATTTCCAAGGGGATATTTGGCAAAATACCCCACCCTGGAGGCTAAAAACCTCGAAAGACCTAGTGTTTGTCCATAGACGTTATGTTAAGGGTTTCAAAATCCCAGGGGGTATTTTGCCGATTTTTCGTTCCAGGGGGGTATTACCCGTATACCCCCCTATTTGCCATCTATAGGGGGTATTTTTTATAAGATCTCAAAAATTGCTAGTTTTCACTTATAAACAGAGTGCAAACTTTGAAGTCATAAAAACTTTAGGTCACAGATTAGTATTGAGAAAATGGGTTTTGGTACCTCCGGAGGGCAAAATCTTGAAAACTAGTGGTCAGATAAAAAAGTGGTCAATTGTTTTATGTCTGTTTCGATGATTTCAACATATTATAAACAGTATCTTTGATTTTTTACCGTTTAGCTAATATCTTTGGAATAATAGCACAATTTTTCATACATCCTATAAAATATTCAAATTTTGCATTTGTAACGATTTATTTTGACCAAAAGTTTGCACTCTGCTTATAAATCATTCTGTAATTCAATATATTTCAATAATCAAATTTAAGCTTGTAAACATTGGTCACAATTTACATGTTTTTGTCGAGAGCTTTTAGTTTTTATCAATTTTCATAAAATACGTTAAATATGATAAAACTATGGATTTCAAAGATTGGAGAGAAAAGGAGAAAAAACAAATAAAAATCGACTTTTTATGTTATTTAAAAAAATTAAAGGAAATCAAAAGGCGGCGTTTCCTCTCTTTTGGATCCTTTTGCCAATTTTATCAGAGGGTGTATTTTGGCCAAGGTTCTAAAGGGTATTTCAGAATACCCTTTTTGCCATCCCTCATTATAACAATTCATGAAGAATTATATTATATAATAAAGTATTAAATGGTATATTTTTTATTTGAACTTTCTAATAGCTTTTAATAGTTTAAATTCAAAGCACATTAAAGCCCTATTTTTGTACCTTATCAAAGTTTCTAAATTACTTTACTTAAATTAACTTACCTATAAAGACCGCCATTTTAGAAATTTCCTCAGGTATATCTGCACTGACTAATTTTTCCACATATTTTTTTATGTTTTCAAATTTCTCCTGCAATGGTTTACTTTTATTCGTCTTTTCTTCAATAACGGCTTTCAAATTATTAATAACTTTTTCAGTTTCACGTTTATTATCGATTGCAAATTTAATATTGGCAACGGAGCCAGATCCTGCAACAGCAGCTCCAGCAAGTAATGCTGGGGGAAAGAGTATTCCTGACATCATTAGTACTGAGCCAAACATTTGCGAACCCACTGCACCAATTTTCTTGTTATTCAATTCGTCATTAAATGTTTTAATTTCATTTTGAAGTGTTGAAAGTCCAGACTTTATATTGATATTCATTGAAATAAAATCTTGTAAAACATTAGTAAAATTTTCATTACTCATTTTGAAACAAAAGCTTTTACGTTTATTCTATTTAAAGTAATGCGTATTATTTTCAATCGTCTGAAGTTTTTATTTCAAGTATTATCTTTGCAGTTTCATAGGAACTTTGATAATAATATATGTGTAAACCAAGTTTTTGATAAGTTAAGTTATTTACTTCACTTTTCAAATAAGATTTTTACCTGATATGGCAAATGAATTCGATCCCAGGGGGGTGGTAGGGTGGGGTATTTTGGTCTCGGCTCCAGGGGGGGGGGGGTATTTTGAAAATCGCATATTAGGTGTTTTTGCTTGTAAATGCATATAATATCATCATATTTAACGTATTTAATCATTTTTGAAGCAAAAAACTAAGAATTTTTGACAAAAAACGATTTTTTCACATTTTGGAAAATTTGAAGATCGAAAAAAGTCACTCCAAAAACCTGTTTTTTGACGTTTTAAAGCATTGTTGTTATGTTTTCTGCTACTTTTCTCACTAATTACAGCCATCTTTTGGATTTTTCGCTCATTTTTTTCTGATTTTTTAATAATTTAGCTAGAAATCGAGCCGGCGCGAAGCACCGGCTTGAGGGGGTCCTCTCTCTCTCTCTCTCTCTCTCTCTCTCTCTCTCTCTCTCTCTCTCTCTCTCCCCAGGGGGTATTTTGGCGATTTTTCGCTCCAGGGGGGTATACGGGTAATACCCTATTTGCCTTCTCAGATTTTTACTAATATTTATTATCAAAACATAAAATAGAAATTGCTTTTTTGGTTGGGATATATAATTATTTGTTTTAGGAACAATGTCCACTAAATCATAAAACAAGTTTACGAAAACTATTTTAACATTTAATGACACTATTGATAGCCTTATTATCCAAACCTTTCATTATAAAAGAGACTATATCGTGATACAACGTACAGTAAAGGTGAGATTTTAACATTAAAGTGATTTTAAAGTTATAGTTTGCAAAAAAATGTTTCCAACAAATGATTTAATTTTATATTTATTCAAATCTAACAAAAATCATTGCCTTTTTCGCAACCCTTATGACAGGATATTCCAGGACATTTGATGCCTTTATCTGCAATTTGTCCTGGAGCCATACAATAATAAATGTAATTTACATCGCAATTACCCTCAATTGTTTGGCACCATTTAATGCTGTATCGCCAGTACTGTCTCCACAATATTTTCCAGGGGTATCAGCTCCGCAAATGCTATTTGGGTAGACTTTACTAAGAATAAATGAAATTAAACATGGATAAAAATTATTATAATCATACCAGTTTAAGCTGAATAAAAAGTAACCAAAACAATCAAGAATAAAATATTTTTGTTAATCATTTTACAGTTTTATAGCCTATTTTGAAAAATTAATATTTTGTAATAACTTCTAAAAAATGATCTTTATTTTCGACTTATATACTTGTACTAGCCTATCTTATCATTCACAGTTTTATTAATGTTTATTGATTTAATAGATTTATTATTTCATAAATTATAGTTAAAAATTAATTGTTAAAAGAGATGATAACGAATGTCATAAAGAATAAGTTAAGACAATTCCTGAAACAAATCTTATATTAGATTTGTTTCAAAGAATCCTAAGAACTTTTTCATTAATTTTAACTTTTCTCTTAATTATATATTTTCGCTGTAATTTTTTCTTATTATATATTTTACCATAAAATTGATAAATTAGACAGGGTTATTTAATAATTAATTAATAAAATATAGACTTTTTACCTTATTCGTTTAATTTTTAAATTAATAAGCAATTACTAAATTTATTTAATAGATTTTAATTATCATTATAATCATCAAAATAATTAAATTACTTTATTAATGCATTAAAATATTTAATAATATAAAAATTGTTCAAGGTTAAAAAATAAAATAATTTTTTTTTCACATTTTAAATAGTTTATTTTATTTGAAAGATATGAAAGCAATAACTAGTCTTTTCTTATTAATTTTTGTTTTAATATTTTCAACTAAAACTGGTATTACATAATAAAATTAATTTAATAGATCATCTATTTAAATATTCTTGTACAGTTTACCCTCTATGCAAATGCGGGACTCAAATACCTGGTACTTATTGTGGTTATAGTACCGCCAATTTGTCGGGAAACGGAATGACACAATTATTTGGTAAATGTAATCCTGATTACATTTATTCTTGTTTTGCTGAAGAAGGTAGTGCTGAAAAATTCTTACGGTGTCCTGGATGTAGAAAAGGAAGCCATGAAGGAGGCGATTTTTGTATCAAGGCTAAATAAATTTAATATTTCATTAAAATATTAAGTAAAATTTTTCTAAATCTATTAAAAATTGTTTCTCTTTTGACAGTTGTGTTCCTCTGATATTATATGATATTCGAATAAGTGACTAGATAAGATTATGTTTGAAATAAATTAAATTTTCAGTTCAACTTTCAGTGTTTCGGATGTTTAGACTTCAAAATGAAACAGAGGGTTAGGACTTAAAGTTTAGGTCCTAAACTTTAGGTAAAAGTAAATGACTGACTCTTTTTTTTATTTTAAAAATAAATGAGTTTTTTTGTAATTTTTAATAAATCATTTTTCTCCAAAAGACTGAAAATTGTTAATAAATAAAATTTTAAAATAATCTATGAATAGTTATATGCCATAAACTTTATGCCAATAAATTAAGTTAAATTAGATTTATTTAAACTTCGAATCGGAAAAATAATACTTTTTAAATATCTTCCACTTTCTATTCCTATAGAGCAGCCATTCCCAAAGAATCACATTTTGAATCAAATTTGTTCGTATGCTATGAGGCATGAGCAAGCATAATAAAATTA
>JAQIXI010002389.1:0-10460 GCA_034700165.1 Galumnidae sp. Gr-Ori-00277
AGAGAGAGAATGCCAATAATTCATTGTAAGAACAAAATGGTTTTTCTCATAATTCAGTGGAATTTTGTGCAAAGTTTGAGCATTTTTTGCTGCCATTAGTTTATTAGTAGTTCTGCCGTCAAAACAATGCCATTAAAAGTCCGCAAAAATGTATGCAATCGACAACTAAAGCAAATTTTGTGTTATTTTAGATAAAAATTTTGTATTTATTGGAAAGGATTCAATCATTTGTTTTGTCATTTGGTATAATAGATGGAACAGTGCCGATGTCTCAGCGCAGTTTTCCGCCATCATTTTGGAACATAAATCATCCGCCAGTGCTGACGGCACCGACACATCACCATTCGATTCATGCCTCGTCGTCTTCATCATCAGGACTTTGTTTAGCGACTCCGAGCAGTTCATCGGCCTCTCAGGTGCACGAATTATACGCCAGTGCTGCCGACGCCTACCATCACACGGGAGCCATTCATCCAACACTTCACCATCAGAATGACCCTTGGCACTACACATTATCGGCATCAGCTGCTAATCCGTATAGCGCCCACCATCACCATCACAGGGCCGCCGCCTCTGCCATCCATGACTTGAGTTATTCGAGTGCAAGTAATCGGTTTAATGCACAGTACAGCTCACTATTACTACAGCCGGCATCCATGCGGTCAACGCGTTTGACGCCAGTGTCGGCCACGTGCACAGGATTTGAAAAGCCGGCCCCAGATATGAGTTGGCCGACTTCGGCCCGTTATCATCACGAGGCAACCATGAACTTTCCTTCTCATCATTCGATGGATCCGAGCAATTATAGTGCCAGTGCTGCCTATGGGGCCGCTATGAGTGCTGCCATGTCTGGTATGCGTTATAATCAACTCTCATATTCGTAGACAATAGAAATGAAAGTGTTTTGGATATGTTTTCGATTTAATCATTTGATTATCGATTATTTGATATTATTCTCGAAAAATGTAATTATTTTCGTATTCTTTTGGATTCTTCCACTTCCATATCCATATCCACTGAATCAAACCATCAATAGATCAGAACAACATTTACGACTTTTGCAAACTGTCGGCCACACAATGCATGAGATCCTACAGATGACTGCGTCAACCAAACCATCAAAAACCGTCGTTTTATAGAGAAAGAGATCCAAAAAATATTAATTTATAAATTCTGTGTTATTCTATCCCTAAAGAACGCTATGTGTGAGTATTAGCACAGATATGCATATTTATATGTATTGGTGATGGTTGGGGCAGTTTATAAGATATTGATTGCATGTTATATAACAGCACACTTTGCACTCGACTAAAGCACATACCCTAACAATAATTGTTTAGAACAAGAATAACCTGAATATATAGGTCTCGAAATGTGTAACTGAGTCTATATTATACACAACAGACAAAGTTAGAACCCATACACAACTTCCTCAGCCGTACGGTATTCAGTGTTGTGCTGTACCAGTGCTGTACCAGTGCTGACACGCGCAATATCTGACTCCTTGGAATGCCTTTCGAAGTCATGTTCTAAGTCTATCCCTATGGTATCGCTTTGAATAAACAGATACAGTATTTAGTGGAACCGCCATCGCTTACCACTTGAATGTCTATCGTTTTTATTGTTCGTCACTTTTATTTAACGTTTGTTTTTAACTTATTTTAATTGAGAGTCAGGTAAACACTGACTGATGCCATCATTTTATTTGAATGCAGTCACAACTGATTTAGTGTTACATTCAATACAACACTTCATCTCATTTGCACTTTAAATAAGAATCCAAACAAATCCCTTTCTGACCGCCTGTCCAGACATTCAACTTCTGTCGAACTAACTTTTCTATACTTAAAAGCTTTCAACTGATCCAATAGTCAAGAATTTTACTCTCATTTATTTCAATGCTTTCCTGTAAACTGTTTTCAATTTTTATAATTTTATGGTCACATGAGCTCAACATAAACTAAGAACATTATATACACAGTATATGCAATGTATGTTCTTCTTAATTCTTGTGTCCCAATAAAACATTTCATATTTACAAAAAATGCAATAAATATTGCTTTAAGTCTCTCTTTTATCAAATTTGAAAGAATATATTTTTAGAAAACAATTAAAGAAAAGTCAGTACTTAATGCGAGACTCAAATTATTGATTCGATCGCCAAATAAAAGCAGTTTTTGACCGAATAAATGGCCTCTCTCTCTCTCCCTCTCTCCTTTCTGTATCTCTCTCCCTTCTGTATCTCTCTCCCTTTCCCTCTCTCTCTCCCCCTCTCTTCTCCGTGTTTGGCATTTCAATTGTAAGGACGAATTCACATTTTTTTATCTCTTTTTCTGTGAGTTTCTCTTCGTTTTCCACTAAACCTCTGGTCTGTAGTATTGAAATTTGTTTCGCTATTTGAGAGTCATTCAGAGCCTCACTTCTATTATTGCTTTTACTTCAAACGATTGATGCCTTCAAAAGCCACTCTTTTTTGTTATTCACAGTTATGTTATTACGAATAAGAGTTGAGGCCTTTCCTCCCAACGACGAGTAGAACTCACGTCGACAATAAAATAATACTCAAAGCGATTGTCATTCGGTTTAATAACACTTTGAAAGTTAATATAAATGGGATTATAGTGTTTAAGAACTTTATATACCGTTTTCACAAAACTCTTATTTCTCTGAGTAATGATTATGGCTTTTAATCGCATCAAATATCTCTTCAATTGAAGTTATATCCGAAACTAATTTTAGGACTTATTTTCAACAAATTTTCTGTTAGTTTTCAATTAAAGCATCAGATCTTTCACTTGAGATCAATATAATTAAAATTTTTAATATATGGCACACGAATTGTGTTCGCATTTTAATTGACTTTTCTCGGGTCGACATCGCATTATAACTGACAGCTTTACATTCAATTATAGTTAGAATGAAAATATTGACCACAAATTCTTAAATTTACTCGATATTAAAAATCATGTTTTTTCTCTTAAAAAAGAGAAAGAATTTAAAGTATCCGAAAAATATTGGTTTGAATTTGCTTTCGATAAGAAAGATATGAGTCAAATGACCGTTAGTTTCATAATAAGAACACTTGAATTCATTTCACATTTGTTAATTCCTAGGGTAGACCCCCTCTGTTGGGCTCTCTTTAATAAATTGCTCAATGAATAAATGAATATTTAAATTACCAATTAAATTGTTAAGAAAGATTCATATGGTTAACCTTGCTGAAATTACAATTGATAGAACATTAAAATTATTTAAAACATTTCCTTTTAATTTAAAATTTAAACAAATATTAGTTTAGATTAAAACTAAGTATTGCTAATATAAGGCTTCCTCTAACACATGGCTGTCGATTGTGGCCAACGATAGGAAAATTAGAGACCAAAAATAAAAGCTAAACACGAAATACTATCTGTCAAGTGATGAGAGATAAGGCATGAAAAGAGAAAAACTAAAATTAATGATTAAATTGCTATCAAATTAAATAATTAACTAAAAATTTGATTTTAATTTTTTTTGCCTCTGATTTAGGTCTCGAAAATCCAGTGCAAGACTCGAGTAAAGATCTTTACTGGTTTTGAACATCGCATTAATCATCAAAAAGAGTCTCAAAACAGCAAAATATATCTTCAATTCTTGAGTTAGAGTTCGGATGCGATGTTATTATTCTTTGAGAGCTTAAAAACATCGATAAAATCAAAGACCGAGAAAATCATTTTTAATGGATATAAATTGGACGGCAATAAGATATGGTATGCGATTTGCGCTTCACAGTCCATCCAACTAACGACTGGCGGAGCACCGGCACAGCATTGACGGCACAGCATAGCCTCTTGTGATTAATGCCAGAATCGACTGCAGTTTTCTGCATAGAGACAGTTGTGAGTCAAACAAAATACAAGCAAAAAGTCGACACTTTCTCCGAAATGGCAATAAGTTTGCGAAAACAGAAAATGAGCTGAAATCGAGTCAAAACGCGAAACAAACAAAATGTAAATAAAAGACAACAAAATTAATGCATCAGAAAAGTAGAAAGTTTTGAGACAAATCTCTCTTTCATTTTGAAATATTCATTAATTATTGCCTGACTTTAGACTGAAATAAACTCTAAAATATTTATAAATTAATTTCTATTTTTGTGTTATTCAACAAAATTCGTGCGATTTTTCATTCATTTGAAAAAATCATTGATTCAAAACCAGACGAAACAAAAAAAGTGAAAAATATTTGTCCCTCAAATAGAGAAGAATAAGTGAATCTAAAGAATAGGACAAATGGCTGACACGAAACACCCTCACAATCCCCTCACAATTCCATATCTTCTGAACTCTGAAATGCCAGTGCGTTGCCATTGAAACGGAACTGTATTTTGGATTATTCTGAGTGGAAAAGAGCAAAAAAATATCGTTTGTTTTTCTCTCGACATAATAAAACACTTTCAATCAGTGATGACATGAGACAGACAGACAAACTTTGTATCAGCTTGATAAATTAATATATCATTTTATTGTAAGCAACAAATTCTATTGAAATTCATAAAATTTTTGAACTAAATTTTGATTGAAATTCTTTAGATTTTAGAAATATAAGGGAAGTGCAGACATTTTGCCCAAATCTTATCTTTTAACACAATTTACATTTGCGAACCCAACAAATAAACTAGATTCTTTTCAGTTATTCATACGAGTTATTGTAGTAATGAGTTATTACTAATTAAATGAATTTCCTATAAATGAATCAAAATTACCGAACAATAGCTTTCAGTATAAATAAGTTCGACATTTGTTTATAAAAACAATTTGAGTTTTAATTAAAAATATAAACTGAGTCTTGACTTCTTATCTGCTTATGGAATGGGCTTGGACAATTGGCTTAGTTTTGATCAGTTTTATCAATTGCTTTTTCTTGTTATGCAATACTTATTTTCTCAGAATTTGTCTGAAAGTTATGGTCAATAAAGTAAAAACTACTTTTCCCTTCATAACCTAACTAGGTTAATGTGAAGGAATTTCCAATTGACTACTTTATAGATAAAGAAAATTTCCTTATGACCTTTTCCTGATTAAAATTTCGTTCAAACCTTTTGTGAAATTGAAAGCCTCTCCTATTATGGATAAAAGTGATTACAAAATGAGAAACTCTTTTCATTACTTTAAGTGAAAATCGAGAAAAAATTAAAAATTTTAATTGGATTTCAATCAATTCATTAATTAAAACAAATCCTATAGACTCAAGAGTAGGAACGGTTAATGTCTAAATTGTGAGCCTTCCAAGTAAGCTGACCAAGCTCTAAACATTTTAAACTTTGTCGGGTTCGGGTGGGGTTTGGATTTGAAAATTCAACTTCACTTCGAACTCTACTCTACTGTAAAGTTGAATCATCAGATGTGAGTCAATTAATAATAAATGGATAAATGGGTGACAAATATTTCCAATTCTTTTTCATTTATTTTAAGACTAATTTTTCTCACAATTTAGACTAGTATAGGAAAAATTTCTCCTAGATCCTTTAAGTCCTTAGTTTCCTACTTATGATGAATTGTTAAAATAAATTTTATGATAAATTGCAGAACCAATTGGAGAGACGATCCGACATATTTATGACTGAAATTAGTTGAAAGAAGCAATTCGTAGTCAAACTTTCTTTAATTAAGTCAAAGGCATTCACTTAAAGAAAAGGCTAAATATATTTAAGCACAGAATGAAGAATAATATCAGCTTTTCTAACGCAAGCGATCGAAAACTGTTCTCATAAATTATATTTGACATAAACTTTGCTTTCATTACATCAAATAAATTATTCATTAAATTAGTAATAATTTATTCGATTCTGATTTTTGAGTCAAAAATGGATTTCATTCTAACGCTTAGTTTCAATACTAAATGAATGAGTCGTATCTAATGAATAATATTTTTAATTTTAGAAATTATATAAAATTTAAGTTCGAAGTGGTTTTCAATCAAAATGTGTGTCAAATATATTATTGTAAAATAATTATCAAAATTTTAGCTAAAATTGTAAATTCTTTTTGTTATTCGATATCATTTGAATCATTCATTTGCAAGATATTTATATGTGAATAAAATTTATTTATTGTACCAAATTTAATGCTTATTCCTTTATTTATTCAAATTGATCAAGAGCCAATTGTGGTAACTAATTAAAAAAAAATAAGAAAATAAAAATGATTGATATATCGACTCTTTTCAAAATTTTAAATATTTAAAGAATAATCGCGTAATTAAGTAATACATTAAGTAATACATTAAGTAATATATCGTAAATATTTCAAACTATAATCGATTCCTTTGTTTTTTATATAAAATAATTCATCAAATTTTTGACATAAATTCGAGTCCAAAATAACAACAAAATCCTTTGAATTGAAAAATATGAGTGGTTTGAACAGGAATATGACCAGGATTATATGTATTAATCTATATGAATGGCGACTAATTTTGTGGAAAATTGAAACTTGAAATCAGAATTTGATTAATAATTTTTGATAATTGATTTAAATTTTTGTTGAAAAGATGTGCAAAAATGAGGGAAAAAGATATGATTTAATATAAAACATCTGTTTCTGGGTTTAAATAATAGTTCATTGATTAAATAGTTTGCTTGGTTACAATGAATTGAGCGTAAAAATGAATGAATGAATTAAAGCGATCTGAGCCACGGATGGATAGGCCATCGAAACTAATGCAATACATATGAAAATGATTGTGCGATTATTGTGATTAGTGCACGTGTGCTAATACTGTGCTCTCTGTCTCTCATTGGAGATACTGGCAAATAGTCGGTTCAATATTACATCTGAATTATACGGTTCTCTTGTCTTTCACTCATCGCTCTCTTCATGAAAATATTTGCTAATATTAGACCGAAGTTCGTCACAACACGTGCGCCTTAACGCTATAATTGTATTGTATAAGACCTACCCCTCCACAACCGGATCCTCTACTAAACCTACTGGAACTCCCCTTTTCAATAACAATTCAGAGGCCAAGCAATTGATGCAATAATTTTCTGGACAATCGATTTTGTTGTGTTCACTGATCGACGGATAATCGCAATAATATCGTGTTTTTACTTTTCATAATACTCTCTATCGACTCACCCCATACTCCCTCTCAATCTCTCCGTTCTATGGCTATGCACTCACTCTTATACTTCTGTATACCATAATATTGAAGTCACTCTTTAAACGCCCTTAATTTCTATTCATGAGATGCGTTCGCCCAACTAGAAAAAGGTGACCCACTTTCTACTAACTATACTTTAGTTTTACTCATTTCTACTTCGCATTCAATATAATTTCCAAAAATATCTTTTCATTTAAAATTGAAAAATAAAAACCAATAAAATTAAACATTAAAAACATTAATTAAATTAAGAATTTCTTATAAAAAAGAATGAACTCAATAGAAATGATTAAAAATTTAAGTGTTAATAATTAGTCAAATGTTTAGCTTTGGTTAGTTGGCAACCCTGATACGATATGGAGAGAAGTGATCAGGCAAAATTATGCCAAAAATATAATTAATCATTTCATTCATATATGCAATGACTCGGACTCTGAGCCAAACACTCATCACTTCTATGATTATTGAATAGAAGTTTAGAAAAAGGATTTTACAGTAAATATCATTATTTTTGAGCGACAATTAATTTAATGAAAATAATTTTTCTCTTTTCTCTGATCTACTCTTCTCTCGGATCGCAATTTCGTTAATTTATTACTCTTTTCCTCTTTTGGCAAATATTTTGTGTGACATTCAGTTTGTATTTACTTTAATATATGAAAGAATATTATGACTCAAATAAATAGTGAATTTTCACACAATATTGGCGTCCATTCATTGAAGCTGTTCTTCACATTAATGGCTGATATCATTTGATAACTCAAATGGTTTAATAAATTTAAACGATTATTACAATAATAACTATTAAGACCAGGAAATAAATAGTTTTATTCAATATATAAAACATAATATATTTTTCATTTAAAGAAAGCATTTCTTCTCAAAAGTCATAAAATTTAAGAACGAAAACAAAGAAAAGAAAATCTATAATATTATTGAATATAAGAATCATATTTAAAGTTAAGAGAAAAAAAGAAAATATAAAAAAATACTAAACTTTCGGCAAATATTAAAAGAGAAGAAGTCTTTGGGAGACAACAGATACTAATCAGTACTACATTTGATTCGATGACAACACCACAAAACAAGTGCAACAAAATTAATCTTTGAAGTGGAAAACTATATCAAAGAGAAATCGCCGATAAATTAGCAAAAATTAAATACAAAAGTATTACTTTAAACCGAAAACAAAAAACAAAACAAAAAATACTCTTAAAAATCATTTTTATCTTATTAGCTGTGAGAAGATCACCAGGTTTTCCATTCAGACATATTATTCTTTTAAAACTTAATATTATATACGTCTTATTATACGACTTATGATTAGTTAAATATATAAACGATTGTCTAATTAGATAGAGAGAGGATAACATAAATTAAAGGATCTGTCTTATTTTATACCAGTCAATGTAATATTATTTATGTTTTTTGAGAAAACTTTGGATTCTATTCCTTTTTATGGCTTTTGACAAAGTTTGCAGGTTTATTTTTGAGGAAAGACTAAAACGTGATGTTTGGTTACATCTGGATATCTTTGGTTAAAATGAGAGACTCTGAGAGGAGATAAGCTAACAATTGGTGTCCGCTAAATGTGATATCATTAGAGATTAAGAATATTTAGTTTCTGTAATTAAGTAAATAGTGGCGGAAAAATGGTTGACGTCTCGAGTATCACATAATTGGCTTAAAATTCAAATGAGTTTTACAAATGACTCACTATTTCTATGATTTGGATATAAATAAATCGAAAATTTTTGTTTTAGTCAGAAGTCTTTTGGAAGACTTGTCGGCAGTTTTTCAATCACTTCAGAATTGCTGTTATTATTATTACTATTATTGTTGTTGTTTATGGATTAAGATCTGCATAACTGATCACAAGAGCACCGGTCGAATGGAAGCCGAGAGCGGTGAACATGTAATGCAAAAGTGGTTTCACTTAAATTTCTTGTCAAAAGTCGACTCATCTCTAAGTTTGTCTCATTTCTTAGACTATGGCTTACAAACAGAGGGAATGGAATGATCGCATGAAATAGTGTGCCGACAGTCAAAAGTGACAGTTCCAGTCACTGTTCCTTTGCTTCAATATTTTATTAGAAATATTTTCTTCACTGCATTTACGCTATGAAAAGACCAACCAATTAGAGCCCATTTTATCGCAGATATATTATAACCGCAGGAAATATCGATAATAAATTCTACTCTATTTTGGTGGACAGCCGTCCGATCAACAGATATGACTGTCAATGAGGCATATCTTTTGCTTAACTTTGAATTTGTCGTTCTATCACTTAAAGCACAGGTTTAGGGCCTCATCTCAAACTGGAAAACAGAAGCTCCAAAGGCATCCCCAAAGGCATCGGTGCTGTCATCTCATGTCATCACTTTTCCAATAAATGAAATGTTTTCCCAAATATTTCTATATTTTCACAATAGATTTCACGACAATCTTTTCAAAATAAAATTCTATTCACAAATATTCTGTATCACAGAATTTAAAAATTGAATTGAACTTATTATTGCACCTATCACAACCTCATATTTTAACACTGTTTTTATTAATATGTCAACTTTATAATCAGTGAATTTTTTAATTTACTCTGTTTTGAATTATTAGTTTTAAAATATAAAGTAAAACATTAACAAGAATTTGTTGATCATAAAATTAATAATTAATTAGTAATAGTAAATAATAGTTTATTTATGACCCGAATATTTTAGTGTCGGAAAGTTTCCCAAAATAAAACTCATCGATGAATAAAAATCCTTAAGATATCAAAAATAAAGAAATAAATGATTTCTCACAAAAACCAATTCAATTAACAAATGAAAAGATTAATTTTAAGCAATTAAATAGTGGATGAATAAGCTAGATTAGAACTCAAATGACATTACCAAGATCTAGTAATTGTTAGTTGTTTATTGAAAAATCTTTTAAAATACACTGTTCATATTTTTATAGCAGTATGTAATAAACTAAATTATAGCAAAGATATAAACATTCTATTAGTATTTAAAAGTGCTAGGTTTTAATGAAAACAAATTTTTTTAAATTTATTTTCTTTTTCAGGAAATCATTTGTTTTATAGTTTTAAGTAATGATTTATTACTAAAAGCGCGACATTTTGTGATTTTATATACAGAGAGTGACATAAATCTATATTATTATTAATAGGGTCTTCAAATAAAAAAGTTCCAGCGGTTTTCCCGATTTCTTCAAAACCACTAAACCGATTTTAATTCTGTAAACGGTTTTGTAAATAACTATTTAATGTCGAGATTATAAAATAAAATTTATTTTAAATCACCTAGTTTACATA
>JAQIXI010002390.1:0-10456 GCA_034700165.1 Galumnidae sp. Gr-Ori-00277
CTCCCCAACGTTTTAAACTATAAATTTTAAAGATAGGACTGAGCCATAAATAAAAAAAGAAGACAACACTTAAAGTGTCGAAACATATTGTCGTAAAATATTTTTAAAAATTTTTTACTTAACATTCGGCAATATTTCGGTGACAAAAGTTATGTCATCTCATGGATTGTGAAAGTGATTAACGATTAAATTTTAATTTGAGATAAACAAAAAAAATAGTAATTTTATAATTAAGATTGTTTTGAACACATTTCCAATTAGCATAACATAGATATTTGTTCATCAATACTAATGAAGGAATGAAGAGAAATGTGGTCACACAAAAAACAACACCAAGATAAAGATATATCACCCTGTATAAAATGTGCTTTTGGTTTTAAGCAATTTGGCTGCAGTTTATCGATAAATATATTTGAGCTAGCTAATTAACTAAAACCTTAATGCAATTATTTATTTAATTATCTCTTTCTCTAATTAATATATTTATCCGTTTATTTATTAACTGTTTTTTTTATTAACAAATAAATTGAGATTTGATTTTGAAAAGTCGAGGGATATCTCATTGAAAATTAGAAGAACAAGTGAATCCTAATTAAATTAACAAGGAAAAATTTACTTTAATTAAGCAAATCGCTTAGTCTAGAGATAAAAATAACATGTGATTCATCTTGCATGTTTCACTCCAGTCTATAAGAAGGCTTTGAGAAGTTTACTCAGTCAAAGAGGTTTTGAAAAGTTTGAAAATTACAACAAAATTATTATTCACTTCCTTTTCAAATGTTGACAGAATAAACATTTTATTACATCAATCACTGCTTTTAGTATTATCTAAAAGTAATAAATAATTATGGGTACAAACAAAGTGATAATTTGGGAGATTTGAGTGATTATTGCCTTTAAAACTGTCGTAATTATAAACGATGTAAATATAAATGATTGTGTTTTACAGCAAAATGTTTCAGTTTTTGAAATTGAAAGTCGTCTGCGAATAGAAAACTCATTATTAATGACTCATTAATTATATATTTCAATGAAATTCAGTAATAATTAAAAAAAGAATTCAATTATTTTTAGAGTAAAAATTTGATACTTTTTGTTGTTGTTATCTGTTTTGGAAAGTTATCAATAAAATTGTTACCTATTTTTAATGGTTTAGTTGACACTATTGTATGATTGAATCTATGATAAGAAAAGTTTTTGCAGGAACACAATTAATTAGTAAAATGAGATCATGGCTTCGATTTCATTTTATCTTAAAGTTTTTACTATCATTTCTCGCGTTTTTCTTAAGATTGAAACTATTGGCCATCGATTTAATGTCTGCGAGTGTTTAAGAAATTGTAGTTTTTTATCATGCCTTGACTTTTGTGTCTCCTTTACTCTAAGAAAGGTATTAAAGAACAGCATATTTGGTCTGGAATTCAATCAGAAAAATGATCTTGAATTGATTTAAATATCAAGTAAGAATTAATAAGAATATTAAATTTCCATTTAAATTAGAGAATACAAATCCAATATTTGTTAACTTGGTTTAATTATCGAGAGCTCATGAATATTTGCAAAGATACTACAAGAATTACCTTGATAAGATCAGAGGAAAGTTGTGCTCGAATTTAAAAACAATTAATAAATTCAAAAGAAAACGAAATTCTTGTTATCGATTTTACTAATAAATAAACATTTCGTGTTTGGGTTAGCATTGAGTCAATGAAAAGCTTTTAATTTTTATTTAAAATTAATATTATATATAACTCATATCTTATCAGAAAGTTTTTTCAACAGTTAGTCTTAATCATTGTTTATCAAATAATTTGATCTAGGACTTTTAACTTATTGATTTGATCTAAAATTGATTTAAAATTATAAGTTTGATTTTATTAAAATTATAAGTTTATTTTATTAAAATTATAAGTTTATTTTATTAAAAACATGAAAATTATAGTCAATTGAAGTGAAATTCAATTATTCAGCGAAATATTAATTTCATAATTAATTGAATTAAATTATAGTTTTATACGAATTAATGTCCTGTAAAACGATATTACAAACTATTAACGAATTGTATTACATTTCATTACTTTTCCTTTTCTATTAACTTTTTTATTATTTTTTTCTGAAACTGTTTCCCAGAATTTGTTTAAAAAAGACGTTTTAATACATCACTTAATGCCATAATTTCTGGTATGAGTTTGCAATTAATAGTTCATTGGTTTAAATCCAGATTAAAAGTCAAATGTTTTCTTAAACCTTTTTTATTCTTGGGTTAAAAATTAGTCCTTTAGGGGCAGATAATAACTGATTTAAATAAATTTTTTAATTAAATCACTCGAAGCCCAAACATCTAATAAAAAAATTCAATTTTTTATTCATTCGACACAAAAAATATTGAATAAAAGACTAATATTTGGAAATTAATTTCCGAAATATTTTATGACTTAAAAAAAATAATATTTGAATTTTTTTAAAAGAAAATATTCCTTAACTCTGGAATATCTCTCATTGAATGTTATTAATAAAAACGAGGACCAGAGGAACGGCCGTCACCCACAAAACATACAGATCGTGTCTGATCTTAGAACAGACAAAAGTGAATACAACAGAACTTTAAAACTATAAAAAACAATAGAATCGGAGAACAGATTCAAATCAAAGGCTGGTATTCAATGAGAATTTATTTAGGATTTATGTCCTGATAATTCATACCTTCAAAAATTCAACACTTTTTTGAGAAACAAAATTATTAATAATGTATTTCTTTGAACTATAAAAAGACTAAACAAAGCCATTGATTATATGGTTTTTTCTTCTTTCGAGTCTAAAGTCAGTATTCCTTCCATTTAAGACATTTTTCTCTAATTTGTTATATATTTTTACTTTGAAATCAAAACTTGTTTTTTTGAACTGAAATTAGATTTTTTTTTTAAAAATGTCTAACTTTTAGAAAGGATTGTAATTAAGTAAATGTTATTTAAATTAAAAAACATAACTACAGATAATTTTTCTTTAGGGCTAAGGGTTTGAATGTAAGTAAAGTCATTAAATTAAGTTATTTTTATTGATATTTAATGCTATTATATATAAATTAAGTCAAATAAAAGTTTTAAAATGCAAAACTCACTTCTGTTTTACTGAAAACTAGAACTCAATAATGAAAAAAAAAGAAATATTTAAAATCTAATGAAATATAGTTTTCCAGCGAAACATTTTTTTTTCGACTAAAAGAAAAGTTCAGATAATTTCACAAAATATAACTTAATTTAATTACATTTATTATCGCATTTTCTTCAAATGATTTTTATTTATTAAAATATTAGCAAAACTTTTTAAAATAAGTCTAAAAAACTATAAAAACTTTGAGGAAATATTTGTTGAAAAATATCTTAATATCAGAATTGCCTGAAAACAACGCAAACGATTTGTTAATTAAATGACTTTTAATGCGAGAATTTTTCTCAAAAATTTTCCATTTGTTTTGACTTTAATTAACGATCGGTTTATTTCCTATTTTCTCTTATTATTTGTTTTTTATATTCATTTGTAGATCACTTAAAGTAATGACAACTCAATTGACGACAACTGTCATCAATAAATCCAAATAAAACTGATTAATGCGAGCAATAAAAGATTCATTACTGAGAAACAGGTAGAAAACAGGTAGAGATGCAATTTTCATTCAAAAAAAGGCATCATTTGCTTAATATTTTTATTTTATTCTAGGTTTTAAAATAAAAAGCCTCTTTTACTTGTCAATTTTTATAGTAAACCCACCCGTCTTATTTATTATTATTATTAATTTGATCAAGTTTAATTATAGCTAAAAATAGTTCAGGTTTTTCAATTAAAGGTATTTTACATTTTATTGGATATTAAGACAGAAATAATGGGGTTTTGATGTATGATATGAATATTTTTTAAAAGAATTGAATTGACGGTAGTTTTAGTTATATAAGAAAAGTAAATGAACAAGAACCAAACAAATGATTAGTTAAATTTAAAGTAATTTAAAAGTTTTGTACTTATTTTTAGTGTTTCTCAGAAGTGATTTAACTTTAAATTTATATTTAAAATAATTAATTAGAATGAATTAATTCTTGTCAAAGATCAGATACAATTGAACAAGGTGCTAATCAATCATATTTTAATTACGGAAACGAAATCGATTTATCGAAATAAAACATAAAAATAATTGTCTGATAAGAGAATTAAATAATGAGTTTTCTAATGCTTTTCAATTATATTTGAATTAATAAAAGGACTTCAAATAAATAAAAAAATGTAAATAAGTGTAAGGTATAAGTCAGGCCAATTGAAAATGCAGTTCAGATAGATTTCCAGATCTGATAATTTGAAAATTTAAATCTACTCTTAAAAAAACTATTGGTTTGCAGGGAATGAATTACCCTGAATAAATTTTTAATTAATCGAAAGTTTAGATAATTTTAATTTATTTTTAAACTTAAATTATTTGATAAATAATTGCGATTGAAATCAACAAAAATAGTATTTAAGTAATAATTTTAGTTAATTTTAGATACATTTATACCTTTCAACTAATAATTTGAAAAAAATAAAAATTCTATAAAATTGAATTTAAATTAATTCACATATAAGTTGTTTACTACATCTAATTAGATAACCAAGTTATGCTATATCAAGCACATCAGTTGTTAAACATAATAAAAATGGGTGTGTTTTCATAGGAATTTGCTTATCATAATTACAAGATATAAATCAAGGTTAAATATCAATAAAATTTAAAAAGGTGAATCGAAAATGATAAATAAGTTTACCGGAGGTACTACTTATGAAATACATAATTATTTAGACAAATAGATGTCTCAAAGGGTTAATTTGAATTATTACACTTCTGTGAGGTATTTTTCCTTGTTCAAATACCTCAGGTTTATCTAGTTAGTAAGCTATCAATTTCTCCAAGTTGACTCAATAAAATTATTTTATTCTTATTATTTGATTTTTGACTCAAATCTATAATTTTTATTGATTTTATTGAATAATAATTTTTGTAAAAAATTTGACGAAATATCTGATGAAAATTTACATAAGATTTCAATATTTCCTTTTCTCTATTTTTCACTTAAAAGACAAATTGGTTTTTGTATTTTTTGCTGAAAAATTACTTTCCTTTTAGCAGTCATTAAAATCGTGTTATATATATTGAACTTAAATTTATTGGATTTAATGAGTTTTGAATAGTTTTATAATAATAATTAATAATAAAAATTAAGTAATGAATTGGTTTAAGTGAAATTTGGCCCTAAAATGGTTGAACTAAAATAAAAAAGACAGTTCTCAGAACTGAATGTATGAATTTAATAGATTAAAGTCCAGAAGTTAAAAAAACTGATAGAAATATGAGATATAAATAAAATCTAATTTCATTTCAGTATTTATGATATCTTATATATCGTAAGATATTTGAGTCAAAATAAATGTGAACTGAATGTTGAAAATATCGAATTTAAAAACACAAAAAAAAGAGTTTAAAATAAATTGGAAAAAACCCCGAATTATATCTTTAGTAATAAGACTTTAAGACTCATCTCATGCTTACAAACGATACGATTATAATCATTATTATTATTATTATTATCGACCGTTAATTCTGGCAAAAAGCCTAAACTTTTCCTTAACTAAAAGTTAAGATAAACTTTCCTAATAGTATAGCACAGAATTTAAAAATAAGGAATTATTATAAAAAGTGAACGGAAAAAACAAGGTGAATCGTTTAATTTTGCTGGTAGATATTATAAATGTTTACATGTATAGTTCCTTGTACAATGTATAGCAGTTTTTTAGTGTGGATAAGGTTAGTTCAATGTTAACTTTATATAAAAATGAATTCAATAATTTCAGTCACGAAATAAACTGAAAATTTGTTTGATTTGAAGCACAAATTATTTGGCACTCAATTGGATTACTTTCAGAATTATATCCAAAATTGATTAACTGATTGAAACAATTTGTAAATATTAAAAGAAAAAACTTTTTCAAACTCTTAGATAATTGCGTAAAAGTACCAAATAATTGTGAAATAGACTCTTGAATAAAATTAATGGCTTTTGGGCCACAAATCGTTTACTTTTGTTTGTTATTTGAAACACAATTTCTTAATTAATATTGAATTTACATAAATTAAATGAATTAATCGTTTGATTTAAGACAACTGATTATCAATAATACGTTTATTGGATTAAAGTTTTGATTTAATTTAATTTTTTTTTCTATCTTTGATACAATTGAGGTCATTTCAAAGGCGAAAGCTATGGCTATTCATAATAAGATAGCCAAGGATTTGTTACAAGTAAATAATTCAAATCAGACGTGTTTTCAATGATAAGTTCAACGAATATCGATTTGATAGACATTTCGAATAACTTAATTCTATAAAATCTTACTTGATTATATAAATTAGACCAATTTGACAAGATAATAACATAACAAATTAGTCTACGAAATCGAAATGAACTCTTTTTTTCAAATTAAACGAACTTCAAGTTGTTATTCATTGATGGGCTTAGCCTAGATTCTTGTAGCAAGGTAAAAATACATACATGGGAAAGGGAAGGCATCATCAGAAAGTAATTTATAGCCATTAGAAGCCATTGGCTATTGTGTAGAGCAATGTTTTTAAATAATTGCCTCAAAACTAACATAAGTGAAGTGTAAATAGTAAATAGTCAAACTTTCCGGGTAATTACAGCTTATTGAATGTAAATTAACATGCTCATATTATTATTACAGGCTATTGAATAAATACAAATCATTTACATAACAAACAAAAGAAATCGATTTAAGACAAATTTGATCGCTTTTTAATGATTTAGTAATCATTGTTTGAAATCATATGAAAACAAAAACAATAATAATTTCACTATTTTTCACTATTTATATAAAGATAAGTTTTCTGGTATTTATTCGAGAAAAAACTGTTCTACTCTTTTGACTTTTTAAAAAAACATTAATTATATTTTTATATATATTTAGGTTTTTATCAGAACTTTGTGTTAATATTTTTCGTGAGAATCGCTTCGAGTATTGATCTAAAGATCATAAACTCTGATATCATTTATTTAAAAGTAATTATCAATTCATTGAATTTAAAGTTAATATTTTAATGAATTGCTTTTTGAATGAATAATTATTTAAATTTCAAAATGTTTTACTAAACAAAGAGATAATTTAAATGATCTAACCTTTCAATTGTTGGATTTTTGTCCTCGACTCTAATATTTTTTTGATTAATATTTAAATTAAATTAAAATTAGTTTTTATCAGAACTTATTAAAAAATATAATCTCTTTTCTAAAATAACCTCTTATTACAATTTTTAATGAAAATTTTAATCAGGGATACAGAGCTGATGGCAAAAATAAATCGGGGTAATTTTATTCTAGATAAAAGTTTCATTTTTCACTCGAATGACAATAAATGAATTCAATGACAGTTTTAATGAGAAAATAAATGTATTTATACTTTAATCCAAGTTTTTCTAATATATAGAATTATTATCTAAAATTGAAAAGAATTATAAATAAAAGTTCATTGGTCATCTCTGCTCTTGAACATAAAAAAGGCGTTTGAATACGTTTTCCTAATAAATAGATTTAAATCAAAGGAAAATGTATTTTAAATAATAATAAGCTTTTGTTAAAAATTATTATAATTATTAAGGTTTTGATATAACATTGACTGCAATTATTTGAAATAAATTAAAGATTAGACTTCGATCTCAATTGAAAACGAACTGAATTTTTTCAGTGAAATTTCATTTATCGCTTTAATAATTGTTATTCGAGTCAAACAACAGTAAAAAAAAGTTAAATAAAAACAACTTCTAAATCAAACAATAAAAATACTGAAAAATTGGAACAAAAATATGCTGAAAGTGAGCTGAAAGTTGAAATTATTAGCCCCAGGTCTATTATATCAACTGAAAAGAAGAGTTTTTTGTTTGTTTTATATTAATAAATATTATTATTATTATTAATTTTATCGGTTATTAATGTTTATCTTTTAATAAAATTCTTTATCGAAATGTGATATTATTTTAAAATTTTTTTGTTATTTTAAATAATTATTGAACCAAATATTTATATTGAATTTATAGTGTTTTCTCCAACCGTTTAAACATTGTATAAATTTTTGATAAATGAATTATTGAAGAAAAATCTTATCGTAAACTAAACAGAATTTATTCATTTTTGACTTATTTTTAAAAAATGATTATTTTTTTCTTTTAAAAATTTGAAATCAAAATGAGTTCATTCATTGAAAAGCTATAAATTTAAGTCATTTATAGGGAAAAGAAGTAAAAAATGAAATTAATTTTTTAAATGAAAACTCATTTAAAGTGAAATTCGAGACAAATCTTTGAGTTTGAGTTTACTCTAACTACTGATCTCTTAAAGGATTGATTGCACTAAAGATTGGAATTTATTTATTTTTTGAGACCAAAAGATTTTGTCACACATTCTTCTGGAGATGAGATCCAATCGTTTGAATAATTTAAGTTAATCTGTGATTGATATGAATCTGATCACTACAGAAGAATGTGTGACAAAATTCTTCGACAGAAAACATTCCAATTGATATATCTCTCAATCAATGGTTTCGATAAAGCGGTGCTTCGTTTCCTTCACATCACTTTCGGATCATTTTCAGGACTATTAAGAAATTTTCACTGAATATTCAGATCTCATTCTGTGCCAAATCTTTATTTGAAAACAAATTGAGAAGAATATAATTCAAAGAAACATTTCATTGAAAAGTCATTGAAAACGTTGAGGAAAGTTATAAAAATATTTAATTAAAGATGATTTCGGATATAATTTTTCGTTTTGTTTGAGCCCTCCCACACTTCATATCAGTCAAGTGTTCTTTCAAAAGATGACCTAGCTCCATTACGAATATCTTTAACTTTAATCTGATATTTATTGAAATTCTAAAGAAAAAACTAAAAATAGACGACTGTTTAAAGAGAGTCTTTCATAAATTAGCATCAAATTAACTGATCAAGGCAATAATTTTAGACTAAAATTCATTTAAAAAACAGTTAATTGAATATAAATCAAATTTGAAAACAATTTAAGTGATAAACATTTTTTGTGAAGATGTTTAACAAAAGATCATAAACAAAGGCGAGTATCCTCTCTATCGGTTATTGACTGAAAAAACGCCCAAACATTCAGAAAAACTGAATGAAGTGCTCAGATGTGTGGGTCTCAGAGGTCTGACATTTTTAGTGATGAATAAATAGCTCATCATTTCAATGGAATTGGTTTTCGTTTTTTATTGATAATATGTGAAAGACTTTTAATCTAAACTTTGATCTTAAGCTTTGAATTTCGAAATGATTTTATTTTCAATTAGAATTGAATTCCGTTTAGTAATCATCAGTTAATTTACCATGCTCATAATTTACCATTATAATCCTCATTAAAATTGATAATAAGGCAAAAAAGAAATTATAGGTTAAATACAATTTTGATCTAAATGTAACTAGTTGCTAGACACCATTAATTCTTTGAACACGATATTTTAATTAATGAATAATTAACAAGGAAATCATTTCAAAATTGTTTTGCTTTAAATGAAAAAATGTCACAATTTTTTTCACTAATTTTCTCAAATGATTTACATTTAAATTGTGTTTTGTTTTGAAAGCCTTCAGCACTAAAAACAAAACTTATATTTTATTTGACATTTAATTAGAAAAATGAAAGCAAAAGAATACATTACTTAAAGGAGTGACTGACGGGAGTGTCTTTTGCTCGACATTTTAATGGATAAGTCAATTTAGACTGGCTTGGTCATTCTACTAACAATTTGTTTGAGACATATCAGTAATTTGAAATTTCCAAGGATTAAATTTGAAATTAGAACAAACAATATAATTATATCTGAAATATTTTTATATTAATTGCAAGTTTAGATGATTTTGTTATCTATTTAGTCCTATTGTAGCCAAAATTTAAAATCAAGATAAGTATAATTGACTAATAAGTACTTGCTGACTTTTTTAGGCAAATTTTCATTAACGAAATAAATTTAAAAAAAATATAATTAAATGTTTTTAAAAATAGAAAATAATTTAGATTTAGATTAAGGTTTTGATTAACAAATTTTTCTAATTAAAGTTACCTTTCAATAATAAACGATATTTTATGATAAAAAAAATATTAAGTTTATATAGAATTCAATGTTTTTTTTAATTTGGAGGGAATTTCGAAATAAATAATTATTTAGTTATTTTTTTAAGTCAAGTATTATAGCAAAAGAGACCCTGTTTATTCTGCAGCCCAAAGGATTTTTATAATTCATTTGAATGAATTTCATTGATTGCGTAGATTTAAGGCATAAAACAATTATTTTTATTAAATATTATAATATTTTGCCGAAACAGAGGTCTCTCTCTCTCTCTCTCTCTCTCTCTCTC
>JAQIXI010002391.1:0-10456 GCA_034700165.1 Galumnidae sp. Gr-Ori-00277
TTTTAAATATAAAATTGTTTAGGAATTCAATCATAGGCTTAACTCTTAATTAAGAAAACAATTTCTTAGGTTTTATGCAATTATTTTCATTTAAAATATTTTTCAAATTAATGTTCTTTTTGTTCGAAAAACACTATAAAACAGACATTAAATTAGAAAATTTTAAACAAATTTTTTAAAAATCTTTTTTTTTTTGCAAAACAAATCATAAGTTGTTTGGAAGCAATTTCTTGAAATGAATAAATGAATGTCACCCTTAATGTCATCATTGGACAGGTTTTTGAAAAGTCACTCAACTCTATTAGTGGTAAAATTAGTGTCAATTCATTTCAATTGATTTAAAATTGAAAAAAGTTTTAGAATTGTTTTGAGGGCTATAGTAGTGATGTCTTAAACAATGAGAAAAAGTAAAAGTAATGGTTCAAAGGAGGCCACCACTGGCTGTGATGGCAGAGTAGTGGCTATGTTTGTCGTACCACAGATGTCGTGCTGATGTGGTGCTCATAGCGGCTCATCGAAAAATGTTCTGCCATTCCTGCCATCAGCGGAGGGAAATCGATATGAAGTCGATGTCTCACACTTTCGTATATTAACTAATGTTTTATATTCTAGACTACAGTTGTGTTTGCAATGGATTTGAAAATTTTAAATATAAAACAAATTTTATAATTATGAGTCGATTAAAATGTGAGCTCAAACAGAGAAAAGTTGTTAAATAAATTTATTATTTGTTGAGTGATTTGAAGCTATACTACTATTGGACACCATTTTATCGGCCGCCGTTTCGAACCCTCTCTGACGTCCATTTTATCAGTAATAGTGTCGATAATTACATATAAAGTCAATATTGGGCTGAAATACACTGTTTTAAAGTAGTGGCAGTAGTGCGAAGTGGCGGACAGGTCGCACAGGTCGCACAGGTCCCCAAAACAGAAGGTGATCCACAATATTTGATAAAAATATATTTTTACATTTACTTCGCTATCAATTATTTATATCTATAGATATACACATCATTTATATATCTATATATACACTCATATATACATATACTGCTATTATTTGTGATATATATGCTATTCTATATGCGGTATGAGTATGAGTGAGGTCAATCCAAAATTAAATTCTTGATTCCGATGGCATTTGGCCGACAATTCTCTTCCCTTTTATAAAAGCAGAATATATTTGCATTTATTTCGTCAAATAAGTACTGCTTTTCATTCACTCAATTCTTTACACAATTTTTACTAAAATTCTCTAAAATTCTTTAAAATTATTTTATTTTAAAAATATTTTGAGATTTAAGTCAAACATTTGATTCATTTTATGAGAAAATTGTTATATTTTTTAAATTCTTTAATTAAATTGAGTGAAAGTATTGAGTTTTATATGGAATTAGGAATAAATAAGTGATTTAATGGTTTGTCGATTGAATTACTGGTCCTAAAGGTCACGATTATTAAAAAGGAAGAATAGGGATATTTAATGACTGGAGAGACCTTGGGCACTCCCATTTGCTTAGAAATTTTGCTCAGCAATAGACGATGCAATAGAAATGGATTTTATAAGTTTAGATAATCCATAAAATGGGCTGAACTCAGACCTATGACTCAATGGATGTGTCCTTAAGTTGTGGTAAATATAGTTAATGTCAAAGTATTGCAAAGTTTTGTCAAAATTTATTTTAAGCTGTGCTAATGCATAGTCTAATGTTTGGTTTGGGACCCCTCCCCACTGTCTCTTCGCTGCCCCAATTTGTCCCAGATTATCTGACATAAATGATCTGTTAAAGTGTGGAATATGAAATGGTAGGGATGTTTGTGGCGGTGGTGAGTGAGTCCTCGCTCTCTCCTATAGTTTATAAGTTTAGGTCATATTAGGTGTATGTGTTATATATAAAACGTGACCTCATATTCCTATTATTGCTATTATTTGAAGCGCTATTACAGTACATACTCTATGATAATCAGAAGAGACACAAACCAAATGCATTG
Organism: Galumnidae sp. Gr-Ori-00277; assembly: GCA_034700165.1. Lineage (NCBI taxonomy): Eukaryota > Metazoa > Arthropoda > Arachnida > Sarcoptiformes > Galumnidae > Galumnidae sp. Gr-Ori-00277. The sequence goes on from JAQIXI010002391.1 coordinate 1,995, forward strand.
AGAAGAGCACAAACAACACGGCGTCGGTGCGATGCTGTGCGAACTACAGTACAATTATGGCACAACTCTTATTCAATTCTTATGCACAAAACTGACCAAATATTTCAACAAATGAATGAAATCTCTTCTCGGGCTCTCTCTCACCGAAATATTCATCGATCCAATGGTTTTTTATTTATACCGTATATTCCATTGACATATATATGAGTTTCCATATATATAGAAATATAAATATATATGTATATATACAGTTAAGTTATATATTCTATAGAAAGCATAGAATACTGGGCTATTCTGTGACACTCACTCTCTGTTGGAAACACTGCAATGCAATCCTTTCCACAATTTGATCCGAAAATGAATTTTTTGCTCAACACTTATGCACTGAAATCATATTCTTTTTATATATTATATTCGATATGACTTTTAAGCGCTATTTATAGATATATTTAATTAATTGCTATCTTTTACTTAATCTGTGTTTTGTTTACTCGATTTTTACTTTTCCTCATAATTATAGGTCTTTCAGAAGGTTTTATTAGAATTTGGTTTGAATTTTACCATTCAATATGAAATACTGCTGATCAGTGCAATACTTAATATAAAGGTATGTTATGTTTTGTCCAATTTTCATAAAATTCTTCCTTTCCTTCGTTTGCTATCCTTTTGGAAATTCCCCTCTAATTAGAGACAATTTATTGAATTTTTTTTATAAACACTTGAAATGAAATTAAAACACTTTTCTTCCTTTAATTCTAATCAATAATAGACTAAAAAAAGTGTTTTTAAGACCATTTTAGGACTAAAACCAGTACTAAATTTTAATTATTATTTCTTTTTTATTATATTGACTCACATTTCAGACAAATTTTTGAATAAATTCGTTAATATTTTAGTTTAAAAAATGCATTTTTTATAGTTTATGTAAAGTATTAGGGATTTGGCAAAACTTCAAATTATTGAAAACATTTCATAGAATTTGATAATCAGTTATTGAATTGAATGGGTATATCATAATTTCCGGTTATTAGCCTTTAAATGAGCTTAATCATTTTGTAATCATTTAGTAATGATTTAATAATCATTTAATAGTCATATACTAGTTATCTACGAGTCATCTTAGTCACAAAATTGACGTTGCTCAGTTAACTGTTGACATTTAGTGGACGACTAGGAGATTGTCATAGTTTATAGTTTGCATATAATGACATTTATAAATGAGTTAAAAAAGTGGGGATGACTTGACTCTAATGTTTTATTGGATGTAATTCCGCGTTACTAAAGGTTAGAGCTATTGATTATCTCTAATAACTGAAATGTCGAACATTTTGTGGTCCTTTTGCTGATTAATGGTTTACACATTAAGCAAATTATGTCAAATACACTTGGACAATTTGCCAATTCAGCTAACATAACAAAACTCTTGCAGCCAATCACCTGAAATGTCTATTCTATTGCCTATCGCCTACTGCCTACTGCCAAGTGCCTAATGCCTCGATCACCTCAATTGTTTGATTTGCATTTTTGGTGAAAAAGTGTGTTTTTTTGTGATATTGTGCTTATGATATCACTTTTCAATTGGTTGACAATATTCTTGGTTAGCACTTCTTGTAAATGAGGATCACTTTATTCATTACCTGAAACCTATTTTGCCATTTGTTGTCAGCTTTCGTAAGGCATCGAATGTCGACTTTTGGCGCAAACGATACTCTATTTGTCGATACGTTTTATACAATTAATTTGTTTTGAATTAATTTGTGATTTAATGTTATTTTATTTAATTTTAAAGAGTTTAGAGTTTGCGTTACTTTACTATAAACTCATTAATAACTGATTATCAAAAACACTATTTATTTGCTTTTATTATCGTTTTATAAGTAAATATAAAGTCATTTAAATTGAAGTCCAAATACAAAACATTTGATTATTTGAACAGTTGTTGAGAGAATGGCAGCGGTGGACAACACCCCCGCACAGCACTTCGATGTGTCTGTTATGCAGTTGCGGGAACTTATGGACAATAGGGGTCAGGAGGGTATCGCCAAAATACAACAACAATTCGGGAACGTTAGCGGTATTTGCACCTCTCTTCGCACTTCCCCTAATGAGGGTAAGTTATGCCAACTTATATACCATTCCCTCCCTCTCTCACACTATTACACACTATTAGACACAATTCCCGTTTCAATACATAAAATGAACACTAAATTAATAATTCATAACATTTTTTTTTTAATAAGTTTTGCCTTTTTTATGACTTTTATATAATATATAATATAATGAAAAAATGATAAAATAATTAAATGATTTATTTTTTCTGACTTTTGATTCGCTATTATTTGTTGATTACAATTGATTTTATGGTAAATAATAGGCTTAAGTGGATCTCCCAAAGACTTGGAACGAAGACGAGAGTTATTCGGTGCAAATGTGATACCACCGAAACCCCCGAAAACATTTTTACAATTAGTTTGGGAGGCGTTACAAGACGTGACACTTATTATCTTAGAAGTGGCCGCTATTATATCACTGGCACTGGCCTTTTATAAACCCCCCGCCGGAGAAGAAGATGAGGAAGCAGCAGGTATTGTACCACTCCCTTACCTTCCCTTCCCTTCCCTTTCCTTTCCCTTACCATTCCTTTTGTGATTAGCGATGCATTGAATCGATCGCTTTTCTACAATCATTAATCACATATTCTGTGCTCTCTATTAAAAGCTGGTGGACATCATGAGGACGAAAGTGAGGCGGGTTGGATAGAGGGGGCGGCCATTCTCGTGTCCGTCATTATAGTTGTCCTCGTAACTGCCTTTAATGACTACACTAAGGAGCGACAGTTCAGAGGTTTCGCACCCATTCCTATGTTATACTCTTTTGTGATATTCTTTCGGTTTTATTATTTCTTTGGCTTTCATTTCGATTTTCTTTCTTTTCTATTGTAATCTATTTTCTCATTTCTATTCCTCTTTTATTCTGTCCTTAACTGGTATCTCATCGCTCTTTTCTCTTCTCTTATACCCACTTCTAATGTCTGTTCCTATCTTTTCAGTTGTCTTTTTAGTTAAATTGTGTTCAGAGTCAGCACTTCTTAACTAAATCTGTTTTTGTTACAAATCTATTGATTAGTTTTTTATTAAATTATATAAATGTTTATATATTTTTGTTGTGAACGGAACCGCACCTGATATGTAGGTCTGCAAAGTCGGATTGAGCACGAGCATAAATTTTCTGTGATTAGAGGCGGAGAAGTCATCCAATTATTAGTGGCAGAGCTGGTCGTCGGTGATATATGTCAAGTGAAATACGGTATGTATTGTCGTAGTGATAGTCCAGTCCAGTCAGTGCCAAATGATTTACATCAAGTGTTGCATTGATTTTCAATTTGTGTATCGATTATATCTATTTTTGATTACTATTTTCAGGTGATTTACTTCCGGCCGACGGCGTAATAATTCAAAGCAATGACTTAAAAGTAGACGAAAGCTCTTTGACCGGCGAATCAGATCACGTGAAAAAAGGGGAAGCCTCTGATCCGATGCTTTTCTCAGGTAATAATCGATTTTCTCATTGAAGAACTAATGATTGACAGCTAATTATTTGTATTCATAACTTGTTTTTGTGTTGAAAACTTAATTATTTGCTTTTATCTGACAGGAACTCATGTAATGGAAGGCAGCGGAAGAATGGTAGTAACCGCTGTCGGTATTAACTCACAGGCGGGTATCATATTTGCACTGTTAGGTGCGGCACAATCCGAAGACGATGCTCAAAAGAAACAAATGAAAAAGGGTTTGTCCACACATATCACTCTCTCTTTGATTAGCAATGAATCAGTTTTAGATTTAGTCTGTTTTACAATTGTTTTAAAACTGCATTTCAAAGCATTTGTAGTTTAGATAAATTATTTTAATTCAATTAACAATTATTTAAATGCATTTTTTAGTAATTATTCTTTTTTTTGTATTCAATTGATTTTGTGCTCCAATGAGTGCTCAATGAGTTGTCTTCACAAAACATTTAACAGATGTTTAATTAGAATAGATTTTAATTTTAAAAATGATTTGTTTTTCTTATTTTCTCTTCTCTTTTGCCGTTTCTCTGCATTGTTTGCATTGGATTTTATATTGAAATTCCTATTAACTGTCAAAACGCACTCAAATATCAAACCAACAGAAGCTAAAAAGGCTCGTAAAAAGAAGAAAAGCATCCCAGGAGGTGATAATACTGTTCCCAATCATTCATATCATACATTATTTAACTACACATTAATTTTCTTTGTCTTTAATTTATCTAATTTTTACCTAATATTAAGTTTTAACCTTTTTTTTCTTTACAAATATATTAAAAATATTTGGTTTTATTAGTTTTTAGTGTGTATTTCGTCTATAGTTGTAGTTTTATATTTATATTTATATATTTTATATAATTTAATATTTTTATATATATTTATATATTCCTATAATTTATATATGATATGACTTTTATTATTTTAATCATAACTTTATATTTAAATGACTTAAACTTTTAGTCTTTGCATTTAATTATACCTTAAATATTGAAATATTGAACAAAATTAATATTCCGTTATATTCTGAATGACAAACACTTTGAGAATTAAGTTTGAATTATATATAATTTATGTTTTAATTTAATTATATTTTAGAGGTGGAGATAATAATTGCAAGAATCCATTTCAAAACTTTATTTGAGAAACTAAAATAGCCTAGCACATTTAATTTAGTTAACACAAAAGAAGATAAATAAATATCGATTTTTAAATTAAAGATAAATAAGGAATAATACTTAAATAAGTTGAAGTACTTCTTGTGCCCACCTCTGCCCACCTCTGATATAATTAGAATTGAAGTTTAATTGAGATAAATCTTTCTCTGAATCTAATATATGTCTATTAATTACCTTCTCTTTAATCAATTGTCTGATAAAATAGATTATAGAATATATTGATTAGAATGTATTGATTTACGACAGAATGATTTTTAAAGCATTTGTGAAATGATTTTTGATCGTCTTCTCCATCAATAGCTGCATCTCATGCATGTCCTAATACTACGTCTCTTCAACCGGAAATGATACCTTTGAATCAGCCTAATTATAACCCTAATTCTACTGTCTTGAAATCCGGTAAAATTTTGGGTCAAAATTATTATTTTATTTCTGTTTTGTTTCAATGACTTCCTATCATTTACTGTTCGTTTGTATGAATATTGTCCTCCGATTGTCTCAAGTCTTGACTCTCACTCTATATGTGTGTCAAATGATAGAATGTTAAACTGTTTTAGTCATTGTTTGGTCCCTTCGGTTCTCTTCTCTTGACTTTCATATGATTTCAATTTACTTTCTTTTGATTATTTAATTTTCGCACAAATTTTTAATGGATTTTCGTTTGTTTTCCCTCTTTTTTGTTATATATTTCCCAATTAATGTAATCCTCGATAGTAGACGAAGAGGGCGTTGCGACCACAGCTCCCGAAAATTCACATATGATGAACACAACCACTGCCAATCAATACCCCGCCGGCACCGAACCTATTCCTGATCAACAGAGAAAATCAACTCAAGAAGAAGAAACAACGAATCCTAGAAAAGAGAAGTCTGTATTACAGGCGAAACTCACCAAACTTGCCATTCAGATCGGTTATGGAGGTCAGTGCCCACCAATTGTAGACATTCCTATATATTTGTTTGACAAATAGGTTCGGCGATCGCTGTCTTAACTGTAGTCATATTAATATTAAGATTCGTAATTAAAATGTTTGTGGTCAGAGGGAAGCGGTTCACAATGTATTACATGCAGTATTTCGTCAAATTCGTTATCATTGGTGTCACAGTTCTTGTCGTCGCTGTACCCGAAGGTCTTCCACTTGCAGTCACTCTGGCGCTGGCGTACAGCGTAAAAGTATGAGTCAATTGTTTCTGTTGTCTCTTTTTCTCAATGATTAGAATAAATATTTAATCAGTTATTTAATAAACTTATCAATTGATTGATAAAAACAAGTATTTAATGTCTTATTTTGATATAAAATGATTTGTTTTACAATATTTATGCAAATATTGAATGATTTTTGTTATTTTAGAAAATGATGTTAGACAACAATCTGGTCCGACATTTGGACGCCTGTGAGACTATGGGCAACGCAACAGCGATCTGTTCGGATAAGACGGGCACTCTCACCACCAATCGAATGACTGTTGTTCAGAGTTTTATATCTGGTGTTCATTACAAAAATTCGCCAAAATACGAATCACTTCCTTCATCCGTGGCCTCCATTTTAGTGGAAGCAATTTCTCTTAATAGTGCTTATACTACACGTGTTATGGTATGTCATCCACACAAGAATTTAATCTAATTATTGTGTTGGACAGCCTCCCGATAATCCGGGCGATAATCCCAAACAAGTGGGAAATAAAACCGAATGTGCGTTATTGGGGTTCGTCTTAGACATAGGCAAAGACTATCAAGCGAGAAGAGATGCAATGCCTGAGGACAAACTGCATAAAGTCTACACATTTAATTCTGTCCGCAAGTCTATGAGTACTGTAATTCCATTAGACAATAACGAAGGCTTTCGAGTCATGACAAAGGTTTGCATTCAATCCAATTATTAGTTTTTACTCTTTGTTTGGATACCAATTAATTAATGGTTTTATTTTTGTGTTATTCTCTCTTCCTTTCCATATATTTAGGGCGCGTCTGAAATAGTGATGAAAAAATGTGCGTTTATTTATGGCAAAGACGGAACTCTCCTCCGATTTCCCAAAGAAGAACAGGAAAAGTTAGTTAAGAATGTGATCGAACCGATGGCATCCGACGGTCTCAGGACTATATGTATTGCATATAAGGATTACGTGAAACATAAACCAAACTCACCCAACGAAATTCAAATGGAAGCCGAGCCTGACTGGGAGGATGAGGAGGCCATCATCACTCGCCTCACTTGCCTTTGCATTGTCGGCATCGAAGACCCCGTTCGACCTGAGGTTAGTCCCTTTTTTCCTTCTTTTCAAGTAATGGTTTTTGGTTTAGAGTTATTTTAACAAAAGTTGACATTTCTTTCAAATAATAACTTTTCCTAAACTTCTTATCGAATATTTATCTTTTGATCTTCAAAATTACCGCTTCGTTTGTTTTGGATTCAATTCATGAACTCTTTTAAAAATGTTCTCTAAAGACAACATAAATGGGAATTTAACCGAAAAAAATTTGGGAGTGGTTTGAGTCAAACGATAGGCATATGTTATCTCTCTTAGAAAGAAACCACTTATGCTCTAATAGACTATTTTTACACAAAATTCATGTCTTGTTATATAACTTATGATTTTATTTCTCTTATGAAAATATAATGAGTAGTGTTTTATGAATATAGTGGTGTCACCAAAGGGGTGGCATCGCTTCACTTACTTCTTAGAAGTTTAAGGTTTCCTCGGATTAATTAGTCGTTTATTGCAAATTAATTGACGACAAATATTATAATTTTATCGACAAAATTCTTTTTACTAATATCTCAGGGAATTTATTAAGTGAACCAAAATGAGCTAGAGTGAACTAGAGTGAACTATACTTGGAGTTAGCTCGCATATGTTTTGCCAATTTATTTGGTTCAAAATCGCTGCCATCCATAACATTAAGAAACTGTTGTAGTGAGCGATCGAACTGATAGCGAGCCTTATATTGATTAGTGTTAGCCTTCTATTGATTTGTTAATAAATGATAAAATTTTCATTTAACGCAATTCATTCCCTTTTTCAGAGACGAGCAAAACAGCTCTCAAAACATATTTTGCATTTAATTAAAGTCAAAATATTTAAAAACGATTTAATATTCTTTAACTCTAATATAATATTCATTTCAAGAGATGGATAGTATTCTATTCCCTCTAAAATGTCTTTTCTTAACAAAATTAATGATAAATTAGTGACAGAATAACTAAATTTTTCAAATATTCAAGAATTTGACGTAAAAATTGTTGAATTTATACTTTTTTCTATTAGAAGACATTTTTTGTCATTAAATTATTAAAAGCTTTTGTCTTTTATTTATGGCTACAGATATATATATTTTGTCAATAAAATACATTTAATATCCTGTGGCCATCCCTTTGCCCATCCCTTCTCATCACTCAATTATTCTGAAGATTGTATTTCTAGAATTTAATTAAAATTTAGAGTAAAGTTTCAAATATTTCTCTAATAAATACTCAAATTAACACATTTTAAATGAATATAAGAATTTTGATTTTACTTTTCTTTATTCGCATTTTATTTTCAAATTTGAATCTTAACATTCAACTCAAAAGTCAAGTCTGAACTGAACTGAATTACTATATTTTCAAATCAATTATTCATTGAATTAAAGTAAGTGTGAATAAGTGGTGCTATAGTATACGTATACCTACTTTTAACCAAATATCATGAAAAGCTCTATATCTCTATATCTCTATATC